>WBNH01004888.1:86725-108316 GCA_013401255.1 Urocolius indicus
ATAGCATAGCATAGCATAGCATAGCATAGCATAGCATAGCATAGCATAGCATAGCATAACACTACATGTCAATGTCTGTATTGGAAAGTCTGAGGTGCATAAACTGACCATCCATGAAGTATCTGCACTTCTATAGCTCTGACCATTGTTGTGGTCCTCAGAAATGTTGATCACATGGCAAAATTTTAAGGAAATACAGGTTTCCCACTCCCTTTTTTGTTAGAGCTATAAGACCTTTTAACTTCATTGATGAAAGCATGCATCACAGAGGTAAATGCATTTGCAGCCATATTCTGCTCCACAAGAGCTGAACCTCATAGTAGTATTTTTTCCCAAACTTCACAGTGACACTCCTCCATTGCTTACAAATTTCTCCACAGAGGCTGATGTAGGCAGATCTGTTGTTATAGCAGAATAGTACAGTTGGACTCTGTTACAGGCTATCTATATGCACAGAAGAATTACATGTGCAGTTCTTGACAAGAATCCCAGATACTTTAAATTCTCAGTGGAACTTCTCCCCAGGTTGTTTTGTCTGGGTTTTTTTTTTTTTGTTTTAATGAGGTGGTGTCTTTTTTAACAAAAGGATATATATATATTTTTTTTTTACTAAGGAAATTTTAGCTTTACAGCCTGAATATTTTATTTTTGCAAACAGGGTTGAATTCTCTTCTCATTAGAACTAGTGGGTGTTTTGCTTGGATCTAAGATCCAAGACTGGGACACAATGCAGTTTCAGACACTCTTCATTAAGCTAGAAATCTATTTGATTTGGTGGTAAACCAGGCTTTTTTTTTTTTTTTTTAAAGTTCACTGTAAGCATTTCACGTAATTGGCAACACAATCTTTTATATCTCCATTTATTGTTCGTCACAGGGAAGAAGTGAAATTCTGTTGTGTAAATATGGACATCATGATACACAAGAATGACCAAGCTTGTGTCTATCTGTCAGCCATACCACCTATGCCTGCAAAAAGAAAATAAATGGGCCCAAATTGCTAGGCAATAGAGAAGCTGATGAATGGATCAGATCTGGCCCACCTGCATTCCTTTTTCTTTTCAACATGGTCTTATGTATTAACGTAGTTGGAGTATTGATCTGGCTATTGCTACACTGCAAATGTTGCCCCTGCTCACCCTGGATCCACTGAAGCATATGGGAGGACCCTCGTAATTTAAATGGTCTCTGGATGTCTCCTGCAATCTTCAGGTGATTTAATCTAAAATCAATTATATTTGCCCTAAGATCAATCCAATTAGTGCTTTAACATGATCAGCACAAGGGAAGAGACTGGAGGCTGATGCGGGTAGCTGAGGCAGGACAAGAAGGGAATGAAGCAGACTGTACATCAATCTGATACCATAGTCCTAGTGCCTGCTTTGCAAATGGAGGGCTTGCCGTTAGACCTTATGATTACCATGTGGAATCATTCCTATGTACATCCATAAGTCTCAAAATGTCTTATAAACATTAATTAAGTCCTGTGAGGTGGCATCCTGCTTCTGTTGATGCAATAGATTAAAAAACATATCAAAACAAAACAAGTTAGAGAATAAGTTAATGGCACAGTGGGGAAAAAAACTTAAGATTCCATATCCTTGGACCCTAGCTGTAACCTGCTGGCAGCACACCACATACAGAAGAATAAAAACTGATTCAGATAAATTGCTGTCTCCAAGCTGTCAATTTTCCATGGCTTTATAGAGAAAAAAAAATAGACATGGAGTTGGGACAGGAAAAAAATACCTAACAAGGGTGATCTGTGTTCAAAATATTTCAAACCCTCCTACCTGCACTTAAATATATACAGCTATTCCTTGAAAATATATTTGCTCAAGTTGTAGCCTGCAAACTATGGACATTCAGCATGGTAGGGGATTGATAGGAGATTTCTGAAGCCAGGTTTTGAATGCTTCTCATTGTATAGTATGACCCATGCTGTAAAGCTGGGTGGAATATAACTCTAGCCGCCCTGTAACATGTTTGAGAGTGGAACTTCGGCACCATCTGCAATTGCCTAAAATGCTCTTGTAGACATTGTTGTATACATGTAGGTGATGTGTGTACTCCCAGGAGACAGATAGGTGGCCGAGGTCTGACCCCCACACACAGTCCCCAGGGCTGAGGCTGCCCTATTCTCTTCACTAAGCTGATGTTTAACCAGATTGGGTATCCCTACCTAAACCACTGTAGTCATGTCTCCGATTTTTGCAGTCTGACTCACTCTACACACCTCACTAAGCACACAGCAGTGTGTAGATGGGCCCTGCCCGTGTCTCGTCTGTGAGAAGAGCCCTGCAGGACAATGGGACCTTGTTAGGAGGAGAGCAAAGGGCTGCACTGTCCTCCTTTCCCAGTCCCACTTTGAGGGTTCAGGTGCATAGGGCCGGTGCCAGTGCTCTGACAAAACTCATGGCCGCACACTACCATCAAGCCTGAGCACTGCAGGACATGCTGGCAGGGAAACTCATGCTCCCTCTCCCTCACAGTCCTTGTCCAACAGACACCTGAGTGCACCAGGATAGAGAACCACACAGCAAGGACAGTCTGATGTCATCTCACAACACCAAACATCAAATGTTTGAGAACATCAAACTGTTTTTTCTCAAGCTGCGTTAAATGTTTGCAGGATGCAAAACTGGTTTTGATTGGACAAAATGTTTCCACACAGACACGATAGAATGAGTTGTCCTGGTGAATCTGACTAGTCCTGCTGGTTTTGGCTTTGGGGATTTTTTTGGGAAGAGAAAGCAATTGGTGGAGCTGAAGGAAATATGTTAGGAAAAAAAAGCAATACAACTGATACAAAGAATTATATGGTGTTTTAAAGATTTTTTCCCCTTTATAAAAAAATTTAAATGCATTTAACATGGGCAAGGAAATTTAATTTTACAGATACATAAATATATAACTATATATGTGAGCAGTGAGTGCTGTATAACTACATTTAACATGGCATGCCTTTAATAAAAACTTTCCTGTGGAAAACTCTCAGGGATTTTTAATCCAAGCAACTAACCATAAAGTTTTCCTCATAACAGTAAATTATGGCAATTTTGCCCAAGGCTCTAACATCCTTAAGTTTTGATCTCTGCCTTGAATTAGATTGTGATGATCAATATTAACAGTCACTGATCAGTTATGGTCACTGCAAAACCAATATGAAACCCTCTTTGCCTCTGAGTTTTACTGCAAATGTGAACATTTATCAACATTTATTTGAGACATAAATGAGAAAGAGAATAGTTACATTGTGAAAGAGCTTAGTCAAAATTTAACCTCCACGCCACACATCTAGAATATTTTCCAGAAGCAAATGTGGACTTAGTGTTATGTCAGAAAAGGCAGTAAAATCTGTGAATATTTGTGATACACATAAACCCTGTCCATTCATAACTGTTCTGGAGAGTAAGAGGTACATTTTTATTTTTCTTTGTGTGATTGTAGCCTTTTACACTAGCTCTCAGACACACTCACATGACAGCCTTTCCAGGACAAGTCACTCTCCACATACCTGGGCTCTTGCTTCCTGACCCAACGTTTTTTGTACACATCTGTATCTGCAAGACAAGGCAGAAAAGGTGTTTACTCAAAAGTGCTGGCAAGAATCTTTCAACAAAACATTGGTTAAAAGCAAACTGTGAAACAGATGAGTAGCAATTTTTATTGTCTATGCCCTAAACCCTGCAATGTCAGTTTTTTTTCTAGATATTCTCTAAAATTGTAAGGACTCAATTCTCAGTTCTAGCAACTGGAGCTTTAAGAAAACACAAAATATCCTCAGGCATAGGACATGGTCTGAAGAGGTGGGGACAAACCTGGTCACCAGCTCAGAGAAGCACAATGGTTTCACTTGTTACCCTCCTGTTTGTTGTCTCATGTAGCCTTCTCAGCCAGGAAAGGAAGGAAGGATTTTGTCATGCACTGCCACACTATAGCATGCCCAGAAAACAAGAGGACTGCAAGCATGCGTGTATCAATTTATTTCCCTCAGTGTTTGCATTTGAAAGCAATAACAGAAAAGATACCCCGAGTGAGCACAAGTTCCTGCAGTATCTTACACCCTAAAATCACAAGGTTCTGTTTCAGGAATTTTCTCCTGAGGCTAATCACTTCATCATCTCCATTCATGGATTACCATGATTTCTAGCAAATCCTTGGACCCTTACACTGAACTTTCAGAGGTGAGGGATTTTTAGCATTATTTACTGTGACTTATTTACCTTCTTGCCTCAACAGCTCCTCTTCTCTTAACACTCCCTCATCTTTTCATCTTCCCCACTCAGTCACCCTACACAGCCCCCCTGCTCTCACACAAAGTGTATCTATCTACCTCCTGCACCCTTGTTAACTTAGTGCCTCTCAGACCTATTAGCCACCACCTATTTCGTAGGATCTTGGGAAAACTCAGGTTGGAAAGGATTTTAGGAAGGACCTATCCATCTTTACTTAAAAGTTGTTGGACCTCATCTAGAGCGCTGTGCCGGGTCTGCCTATCCCAAGCAGTACAACCAGAACATGTTCGCTGTGGGATCATGCCAACTGGGTGCTAGAGCACTTGCCCCAGCAGGCAACACTGAGAGAGATTAGCTTGTCCAGCCTAGCTTCAGGCAGACCCCTACTACCTAATGGGAAGTCATCAGGAGCACCAAGGCTCATCATAGTGGGGCATGGCAGGAGGACAGAAGGCAGCAGACAGGGGCAAGCATCCATTTCAGGAAGTCCCAGGATAAGCCTGTGGCCAGAGGAACACATGTCATTTTGTTCAGATGGTACTCCCTGGCCTGCACTATTTAGAAAAGCAAAATATTTCTTTTCAAGTCTAGATCTATACATATTAATGTAAAAATATCTGCTATAAAATGGTACATCAGCCATCTGAAATCCTCCCCCACCTCCAGTTAGTAACAGCATCAAAGACTTCGTTTCCACTATTATTAGGTATATTGTTTACAATAGTGCAGAAGACCACAGAGAGAGTTAAAAAGACATTTGCCATCTCTCATTAGCAATGTCAACACTGTCTCTTGGGTAAAGGGTAAAGTCTTCCATCTGGAAGATCTGACAGCCTCTCTGACTTTTTGTCCCTTAAAACCTTTGGTGTCTGAGTCATGCATTGGGGAAGAGAGATTTCTGTGCATCAGTTTCTCTTACTGGAGGCAGGGTCTGTTTTGTAATATCTGTTTTCCTCTCTTTTGCAAAGGGGCAAAGTCATTCACTCTATGTTGTTTATAATTTTCTGTTCTTTCTGAATAATTTTCAAAACACTTTGATTTTCTTTTCAGCTGTGAAAGAATAACTCAAGACCAAACATGTTATTCTTTGAAATTAACTCACTCACTAAAGCTGGTTTCCCTACAAATTTTACTGAAGTGGATGATTAAGAACGCTTCTCCACAAATAATGTTTCATGCAATACAGCTGTAGTGAGACTACAGCTTGATTATTTAAACATCTGCACATTTTTATTAACTGCAAAATCACTCTGGCATGCTCTGTATGTAACACTCAATGAGACTCTGCAATCACAACAGCAGTTTCACACATAGTGAGAGAGGTCATCTTCAAAGGCTGGTTACTTCAGTCCTCAGTGTTGACTCTGGCCTTCATGTTCTTCTATGGCACCAATCAAACCTAAAGGACAAGCTTTACCAAGAACCCAAACTTGGAGTTAGATTCCACATGCTCCTTTATGTTCATGCCTCGCACAGAGTGAATGTAGGGTTACTTGGTCCTAGTGGATTTCTGATGTCCTTTAAAGCACAAAGCCCACCTTGAATGGCACTTATCCACACACATCTGCAAGTGAATGACAGAAAAAAAAGAGAATGAAACAATAAAGAAAACATAAAGTGAAATGCTTCAGTAGATATATGTGCTATAAACCGAAGTCAATGAAAATGAGATTTTCAAACATCTTCCCTAGACAGCACGAGGCAAGAACACAGCATTCATGAGAAACTCCTAATCCATAAACTTACCCTCCAGTAACAGGCAAGATTCAGCCTTATGGCGGGCCAGGAGAAACAGGTTAGAGGGATCCAGAATGACATCCATAGGGAACCAACCCTGTGAAGAACAGCTTGCTTGAGAGATACACATGGGGAAACAGTGCAACTGTGGGCTTCATCATGTTTCTTCGGGGTTTTTGAAGTTTAAAAGGTTTTAGACATAGCCAGAGATAAGTTCCACTAGGACATTCCATATTTCTCTGGCAGAAATTTGAATGGAAGACATGTATAGGTGCCGTGTCTTGTCCAACAAAATAATATTAAGTAATGCTGCAGAAGTTGTGACATCTCCTTTCTCTGAGGCTCACCGAAGTAGTTATTCAATTATCTACTACTCTGAGTTGTTACAAAGGACACCTAGGATGAGAACCTATGTGGTCTAGGATGTGAACACAGGATGCTTATTTCAGTGCTACCAGCTGTCCCTGTAGAGGTGAACCATTAGATGGCACTAGTTTGAATCTGTGTACAGTATGGCACCATGCCCATGATGTCCTGCTTCTCAGCACTACTTACTCTCTTCATTACTGCTACAAGCATATTATGCTGTTTTCACTGCTGAACTTGCTGTGGCAATGGCCTGTGAAACCCAGTCTAGTCAAAGCCATGTGTGCTATTGTGGAAAGTGGATGTGCCCAGAAGTACTTTCATTGTTTGCATTCAGATGGTGGTACCTTAAAGGTTGGCAGGCAATTGTGATTTGAGTGTTTTACATGAGAGTATAGTCAAAAAGAAAGAAAATCACTTGACAGTACAAAAAGGCTGGGCTGAGAATCCAGTTTTTGCGTGTGGAATAGTACCAGTGAACAATGAAAGAGCTGTATGATAATCCCTACCAATCCCAGTGAGTGGTTCTTACAGTGGTGGTATCTGTTGTACTCCTTTAGAGAGGGATGCAGCCAGACTGGAGTGGAGAATGAGAGGCCTTCACTGTAGATCACTGTATGCCTTGCTGATTGATTGCAGGGTGAGTGTGAAGCCTTTAAACTGATGCTTTTTCCTTGTCCTATATCTTTCATAGAACCAGAGGCCCACCAGAAATATCCCACTCAGAAAGGAAATTTCTTGCCCTTCCATGCCTCTTTACTTTGTTTTGTGCAGATGTCTTTTCTGAAATTCTTCAGCTTAGTGCACGTGAGAGGGAAAAGATGCTCTATCTCTGAGCAAACTGCACTCTACAATAACTAGCTGAAGGGTTAACTGCAGTATTTTGAAGATCAAAGGGTCCTACATGACAGAGGTCTGTTATGAAGGAGAAGAGAACATGCTAAGCTTCTGAACAAAGCTCATTTTTTTATAATAAACATGCTGAGGCTCTAGAACTGGCTGCCCATTTCTCATCACTGGAAATGTTCAAAGTCAGGTTAGAGTGGGCTTTGAGCAAGCTTATCTAGTGAAAGATGCCCCAGCTCATGTTGGGGGGGGAGGGGGCAGCGTGGACTAAATGATGTTTGAAATTCCCTTCCAACCTAAACCATTCTATTAGTCTGTCAGTTATTTAAAAGGGTTTCAACCTCCAAAGTAATGAGCCAGAGGGATCTCAGTAAAAATAAGCTATGCTCATTTCCTACTGACTGGTCCAGAGTACAAATGTAAATGAACCTGTCTTTGTACAGAGATAAATAAACAGGTGATGTTTGAAGTCTGAGGTGGCGAGATGTCATGAGAACTCTTTCCTATGACAGAGTAGTACCACTAAAAGTTTTAAACTAAGGGGAAAAAAAAAAAAGAAAACCTAAACCAACCTCCCAGTTGAGAATTTTAAAGCATCAACAAAGGCTTTCGTTTCAGAATTATCTCTTTTATCCTTTCATTTAATTTCAGAAAAATTATATAAGGGATAAATTTCTCCATTTGGTAACACTTGAGATATTGCTAAAGATAAAAGCCATTGCCAGGAGATGGGGGAGAGAATGGAGAAGGGAAAAGGGAAGGGGAAGTGGTAAGGGGAGACATGAGCTGGGAGGCATTTTGCTTGCTTTCTGCTGGAGTCTGAGCTGGCTTTCCTGAACACAAATTAGAGAAAGTCACATAAAAGCAAGAGATAACAACCACAGCCAGTGTTTCTGGTGTAAGTCTCTGCTGCAGAATGACAGATGCATGCATAGCCTTATCAGTCACAGATGGCTCAGCATCAGACACAGCATCAGGTTGTTTAAAGTTTTTCTTTTATTTGCCTTTTTGACCATAGGCTTAGAATAACATTGCAAAGGATTCAAGCTTAGTCAGCTGAACCAGATTGCTGTTACAGAGAAGGCATAAACAACCAGATAAGGAAAGAGAAAAAAGAAGACCAGGAAGCTGCAAAAAGGTGATATTCAGGAAAGACACAGTTAATGTGATCTAGCCAAACTCTGGCTGTCTGAGGGGGTGACATCTCTGGGCTTCTGAACGCACAGGGTTGGCACCATGGGTCCTGCAACCCTAAAGGTGGGAATGTGGTAGTCACCACAGTAAAACTCACTCCTTTCAGTCCATCTGCTCTCCTGTCATTGATATTTACAGCCCCACAAATGTGGCTAGGCCCAACTACCCATGCTTTCATTATTGGACCCAGCATGCAGCACATAACAGTTTGTTCATTAATTGCCAATTTCACATTTGTCTTATTTATCCAACACAGCCTTTGGGGGATAGAAATGAGAATCTCAAGGTTTGCTAATCTCATGTTTTTCTCTGTAACCCCTTCTTTACTTGTATGAACAATTTTAGATAACAGCTTGACTCTGCTTTTATTTTGGAGACTTGGAACAGAAACCTCTCATCATTGTGCCCACATCTTCTTTAAGTGATCTGGAGACAAGTCCTTCTTGCAGGTAGCAAAAAGACCAGAATTGGGGTTGCTAAACAATTTTTGCTGTGTTTCCCTATATGAAACTATCAGCACCATATTGTCCTCATTCCTGTACCATAAGCATCCACTGATCTCCTGTGAACTTCTTGCTTTTACCTTCCTTCTGGAATCAATAAATACAATTTTTCATTGGTTCCATTTTAAAAAGATTTAGAGGATAGGAAAGTAATAAACTCTCGTCAACATGTTTTTAGGGAAATTGCTCTTGTCAGATAAACCTGAATTCCTTCTAAAATGATATTGCTACTTTGATTAAGTGTGTCATAGCTCCACGGTATCTCTGACTTTTATAGACCTGTTGAATTAATACATTACACTGTTCTAAAAACTGGTGCTATAGAACATAAATGCGAGAAGGTAGGAAGTATCTCTACTTGTGGAAAACATCATTGCCAATGGAGTTCCATCAGTGACTGGGAAAGTTTCACTAATCAGGACTTAGAACATTTTCACAAGTGATAAAAGAGTGAATTGTAATTTTAGGGACAAAGACTGAAATAGAGGTAAACAGTAATGAAGAACATGGCAAACAAAACCCTCTGTTGCATAGTAATCGGTCCATTCAAAGAAATTGGGATAGCTGAAGGATATTCTTCCTTTTTTAGAAAGATGAAGGGAAGGCTAGTCTTACTGA
Organism: Urocolius indicus; assembly: GCA_013401255.1. Taxonomy (NCBI): domain Eukaryota; kingdom Metazoa; phylum Chordata; class Aves; order Coliiformes; family Coliidae; genus Urocolius; species Urocolius indicus. The sequence goes on from WBNH01004888.1 coordinate 96,227, forward strand.
CTGGGGCACAGGAGACCAAAACCATAGCAACAAATACAGGCTACATTAGCTAGGGGAAGGCTGAAGAGGATCGGTAAACTGATTGCTATAGGTATCGATGAGTGAAGACTGAAATACCGTGTGAATTTTGGAGTCTGTTTTTGAAAAGAATGTTGACAAACTGGAGAAGATAAAGCAACTAAATTTTTGAAGAACTGGAGTGACAAAGGTAAGTCTGTTCTCTTTCAACTTACCAAAATGAAGACCAAAGAGTGGTTGTGAAAGCACTTTCAGAGGAAGAAGCTGCTGTCAAGAGTGGTTAGGTAAGCACTTTCAAAGGGAGAAGTGTCCTGTCCCATAAGGTATCTGTAAATTGTTATTGGTAGTTTTGAGATCAATGCTTAAGTTAAATTTTCTCAAAATCTTGTATTAGGCCCTCTTTCCTCCTAGTTAAAAATTTGCTAGACATTAGTTGAAAAAAAAAAAAAGTCAAAATGAACTGAATATGCATTTTGTGGTTCCTTTTTTAACAGATTCTTTACACATGGCAAAAATGGGCTGGTGTTTTCTTTCAGCTGATACACCAAGGAAGCCTGTTGAAGTTATGATCTTGAGTAAGAGTTTGAACCATGGCACAGGAAAACTGCCTTCTGCTGGCCACATATCATCCATGTTTGACCAAATTCTGTGCTTCTGACAGTCACATTGTTAACATGGTAGACAGGAAAAGTCAAATGGAAACAGCATACTTAATCCTGTTAATGATCTCTTTGTTTTCTTTCTTTCATGTCATGGACTGTTGAGCACAATCCCACCAGGCACATTCAGAGCTTGGAGAGCATATGTTCCAGTCCAGGCTTTTCTACTACTGCCTTTCCAGGACACTGTGTTGGGTGTCCATGGCAACGTTTTGGCAAAGGACTGTGCTTGGGGGTGGCCTCAGTGATGAGAGGCCAAGGCTACCCTGTGCCAGCCACAGTCCATACCAGCCGGCTCCAACCCACCAACTGCAGGGCTGAGCCACTCAGCCAAACTGCTGACCCCTCTGTGATAACATATTTAAGAAAAGGGAGGAAATTTCAGACAGGTAGAGGAGGTGGGGGAAACAAAAAGCATAAGAAACAGCTGAGGAGATACCAAATGTCTTTATCTTGACTCATGAGCTAACTTGCTCCTATTCTTCCTATTTTCCCTGTGGCCTGCCCTGTCCTGCTGAGGGTAGTGGCTGAGCAGCTGAGTGAGAGTTTGGCTGCTAGCCACGGGCAACCCACCACACACATTTTGACCAGGGTAGTGTCGAGTTTCAGTAGGGAATCTGAGGAGCTACTCATAGAATCACAGAATGGTTGGGATTGGAAGGGACCTCTATAGATCATCCAGTTCAACTCTCTGCTATAGCAGGTCCACCTAGATGAGGTGACACAGGAATGAACCCTGGTGGGTTTGGAAAAACCTCCAGAGAAGGAGACTCCAGAACTTCCCTGGGCAGCTCCTTCCAGTGCTCTGTCACCCTTACAGTAAAGAAGTTTTTCCTTGTGTTTAAGTGGAACTTTTTGTGTTCCAGTTTAGGTCTATCGCTGCACACTACAGAAAAAAGAGTGTCACTCCATCCTCCTGGCATACACCCTTTAGGTACTTGTAAGTGTTGATGAAGTCCTCCCTCAGTCTTTTCTAGGCTGGACAGCCCCAGGTCCCTCCTTCTAAGAAGTCTGCATAACTGCATGTTTGGAGGGAACTAGGGCAAGGTCAAGTCACATTCTTTTCCTCCTTGTTCTTTCCTGAGACATGCAGCAGAATGTGCAGTGTAGGGCCGCTTCCTCAGAACACAGCTGCTGGAGCATGGCCTAGGACAACACTCTACCAGACCAGCTCTGCCACACTGCTGGCTGGTGCCAAAAATATTCCCCCACATAATTCTTGACCATAATTCAGGCGTTAGCATACCACTCCCAAGAGGCAAATTGTGTGAGCCGATCCAGTTTTGGCACATAAGAGAGGTTAATGGTATACATAGCCTCTTTCATAACAGTTGACCTAGGAGTCAGAGACCAGCCTTGGTCACACTGAGTTTGCTATCAGTGACACACCCACATTGTCCTCAGGAATTAGTCCAGGTGAACAAACACGTATTTGCATGTATGGGGTTAATAAAGTTACCTACACCCTCATCTGGCACTAACCAACATTTTTAGCTAAGGGTAATGGAGCTTATTTTTAGGCTTTTGTGGAAATGTATCACTTTCAAAGTGCAAGTCCCACAAATCAGTGCCAAGGGTGAAGCACCAATTGTTAGGTTTAAAATTCAGAAGTTTAATAAAAGGAAAACTCTCTTCTTTTCTTTTTTTTTGGGAGGGGGAGGGGGATGGGGTAAGCATCATCACCTCAGCCTGTTTCCTAATTTTATTTTTTCCTTGACCAAATTATTGAAGTGCCCACCTGGAAGGCCCTGGGAATCTGGCTTTCAGCATGTGCTTCAGAATTTTCTGTCACTCTCTAAAAGTTCTTTCAGGTTTTTACCCTGACATAAGGCACCATTGAAACGACAGTCATTAAATCTCAGTCAGATAAGACACAGTTATTCCTTGGAACTAACCTCGTCTCTTAAATTTTAAAGCTCTCAGGCAAAAGTTATTTTATATTTTTCTAAGCACTTAATGCTGTTCTTGTGGGTCTCAATGAGTTACTTAATTACCAACGTTAAATCCATATCTTTATTTTCAGAGTGACAACTTGGTTTATTACAATTACACTAAGTGAGAATTAATGCCTGTATTTGTGGTACATCATTTCACATTTTAAATTAATTTTTTAATGTTTTATATGTTGCAGCGCCTTGAGACCTTGAGCATGATAACACGTGCTTGCTTGAAAAGAAACTTCTGTCATGAGTGCAATTTAAACAAACAGTGTATGCAAATAAGTAGTTGTAAGTAATCAAAAGAGCATTCTCCATTAATAAGAGCTAATATTTATTGTTCTTCCTATCACCATTCCTGGAGCCAGGTTACAAAACTAGATTCCTTAATTTGGCTTATTCATTAATGAATAAAAAGAACCCAAGCCTCTCTTTAATTTCTTTTGGGTTTTTTTTCAAAATGAACAAAGTCAAGTTCATTCCCTCCTTCCATATTTCTTCTCCCAACTGAGTGGCTTATTGCACTATCAATGGAATGCAACAGCTTGTGAAGGAGCCAGGGAGACGTTTGAAAATAGATTTGTTCAGCCATACACTGCAAACAGCACATCTGTTATTGACAGAGTGAAAATATAGCCTGCAAGGAGTTAGTGCTAAATATAATTCAGGCTCAGGAACAGAATTCTTGCCTAGATTTTACATTCTTATTTTGCTTAGGTAAAATTGTCTCCCCTTTGATACAACTGCCATAAGCAGATGCAGAAGGCCTGTTTTAAAGGTCCCTGGGCAATGAAAAGCACTGCTCAAAATCATATATTACAATCTCATTCCACAACTTACTTGTGACACCTCACAAACATGAAAAATCTTTGTTAAAAGAACAGAGAGACTGCAGTGAGAGCAGCTCAAGCTGTTGGGTCGATGAGGTTATCGCCTCTCGACGGATACGCCTTATTTTTTCACCAGGAAATGTTACATTACAAGAGATGGAACATTTTAGCACTTCCCATACCTCTAGAGAGTTCAGCTTTCTGTGCAGCCTGTGTGTAAATTATTTCGATGTAATCTGGGAATTGATGGACCCCTTCCACATGCATCCAAGAAATCTCTTGAAAGAGCTACAGCAATCTTGGGAAATAACAGAATTCAAGCTCTCCATAAGAGCATTAATTAGACTCCTGGGATGTAGTCCTGATTCATATCACCTAACTTCAGCTATCTAAAAGTTTCTCCCCAGCCTTATCTAGTCTTCTACAGTCTTGTCTACAACTAGGGAGAGCGATGGGCACGTCCAGATGGAGTGACAGAGATCCACGGGTGGGTGATAAGGAATTAAATTAGACCAGACACCAGTTTATGTGCGACTCAAGCTAGGTGAAAAGATTTGCAGCTTTTGTATGCAGTTATTTTGCTCTCTTGACATTGACATTCCACGTGCTTTACATTTGTATTGTTTCCTGCTTCCAGAATGCACAGCCTTAGCTGAACAGGAACTTGCTCAATGTATTTCCCCACACCATTCAGAAAACTCATTTCTTGCCTAAGCCTTCTTGGCTGCACACCATCCAAACCCACACTGAGTCGGGGTGTTCATGTTCTCATTGCTGCGATTGTTGGCATTTTTGAGAGGAGAAGCCAATAACTCAGATGTTCAGCAACCTGCTAATGGAAGGCAAAGCTCATGTCTCCAGGCTTTGACTGGAGTCCAGGCAAAAGCAGCACTACAGCAAACACCCACCTATAAGAGGAGGCTGAATGCAGACTACCACTTGGGACTGTTTTGTCCTCCCACAGACTCATATCAGACTGGATGTGTGGCTGCAGGGCCACCTGCAGTAGATGGCTGTGATTCTGGGGATCAGACAGAAGATTTTCATCACCTGGCTCTTTTTAGGAGCATCACAGTTGTCCCCAATTCTCAAGCCAGAACTGGCCTAGCAGAGACCTCCAGACCTGTTAAGAGCTAGAGAAGGCTTTTTTTATATATATTTTTTTAAATTGATTTCTTTAGAATGTAGATGAATTGAAAGTGCAGCCAGCCTTCAAAGAGAAAGCAGGGTAATGACATTGCTACATGGCAGCAGTTGAATTACTGGTGTAAAGGAGGACTCATAAATGTAACTATCCCCAAGGTAATGTTATTATCAGGCAATATGTGATACAGATGCTATTGATTCCCAGGCTTACTGCATTTTCCTTTAATGTATATAGTCTTCTTTTTGTGTTCCTGTTTTAATGGATGTATTTACAGAAAGATTTTTAGTCACTTCAGAAATTAATCATCTTCAAGGCTAAATACAAGTCCCAGGGTGATGGAACAGAGAAAGAGGTTTTCCAGAGCACAGCTGCCCCTCATCTTTTGATCCAGAACACTCATTTCCTCCCCACAGATATTTTTTGTTTCAAAACTGGCAGCTAACCTGACAGTATGAAGTCTCTCACAACTTTAAGTATCATTTGCTTCAGTGCACAAAAGGAAAGCTCCACAGTAACAATGTTCCTGCCATCTCTCTGGTGTAGCATTTCCAGTGTTAGATGCACTGCTGTCAGGTAAACAAATATTACCTCCTTTCTTCTGTAATGTCTTCACAACAGCTGATAATTCTTCTACTACTTACCATATATATATGTATATGTATTAGGATTATAGCTTCGGGAAAAATACCCTTGGTAAAAACAAAATAACACAGACTAGGCAATGTCGGGAGGGGGGGGAAAGTATAGGGTATAAATTTTTCTCCATCTGGGAAGCTTTTGTCCTGGCATTGCAATCTCCTGAGTTTCTCCAGACTGCTGTATTTTATTTTCTGAATGGCAAAGTTCATGAAAAAATATTGGAAACAAGATCTTCCCAGATAAAACAAAATAGAGAGTAAGACACTCTCAGTGGAGATTTTAAACTTTTTCTACCATACTTTTTTGATGTCCGCTATAGTTTGACTTTCTGGATCGATAAATATCCTACTGCTTTCTATTCTGCTTCTCTGGGGGGAAAAAAAGAGATCTTGTGTAAGCGTTTATCATGAGCTCAAACAGATAGAAAGTAAAGACATCTCTGGTAGGGTCCTTCTGAGAGTGATTGTGTCCTGTGAACAACCTGAATCACTCATCACTCTTGAAATGTGGAAAGCTTTTTCTTCCCTCCACTTGCCCCATTCCTTTGCTTCTGCTTTGTTCTTTCTCCTCTTTCTCTCTTTCTCTCCCTTGCTCCAGCTCTTGGGTTCAGCTGAGTGGCAGCTTTTCATGGCTTGTTTCTGTGTCAGTGTATCGACTGGGAGATAAGCTATTATCACAGGAAGAATTTTATTCCACACTGGGCAATACTGTATGGCTTACTTTATCTGTTACACAGCACACAGTGGTGGCATGTTAGGTAGAAATTCGACCTGTCATCTTAAAATGCTTTATTTCCTCTTCTTTCTGTTTAAATGTCACATTGCTCTGGGTGCTTTCCGTGCATATTTTAGCACTTGCTTCAGCACAGGACTCACTGCAACAGTAGGACCATGACCACTTCACAAGGGCAACTATATCAGGAACGTGGCTTCCTTGGCTAAAAATATAAGTAACGGGGAAAACCAGGCATATTCAAAGAGTGATTCAACCCATGTACCATCTCACTTGTGCAAATAGATCTCTTCCTCTTTTGTCACAACAGGAACCCACACCAACTGCACTCCTATATCTCCATCCAGCTCCCAAGTCCAACAGCATGAATCTAAGCATGTACCTGAAATGAGAGGAAATACTTTAGGAAGCTGAATCAGCACATGGTAGCCAGCAACCTGCTTTTGCCACATCTGTGCCTGGGCTGCCAATCCTACCCCTGAAGGGCTCTTGTTTCAGTTTTTTAACAATTTTGTGAAATAGATTGGGTGGGAATTCATATGGTTTAGGTGTCTGGATCAGCAAAGCCTGGGCTTTTATTAATAATGGAAGAGGACACAAGAAGCAATTGTCATAAGGTCAGCATATTGCTTTCAGGTGTTTCTACAGACCACTGATTTCAGAGCAGCTCCCACTGCTCACCTACACACCATCTAGATCCTTCTATATTGCAAAAGATTTTCTTAGGAGAGGAAAAGAGTAACGTGCATCCTGCAATACCTTTAGATTCTTCTGCCAAGTTAGGAACGATCAAAGAGATGTAGAGATATGAGTCACTATATCCAGAGGGCATGCGTCAGGGTGATGTGCAAACCTCAGCCAGCTCCTCTTGCACTGCAGATGAACCCCGAGTCACATAAGAGTCAAATGTTGTGTCCCTAAACAACCTGGGACATCAGGTTGGTGGTTAGGCTTGCCGATATGCTTGTGCTTTTAAATGCAAATGCAAACTTTTTCCTGAAGGAGAAAGGCGACTACCAACAAGGACTTTTTTTTCTCTCTCTTTTTTTTTAAGCTGTGAACTTCATTTGTGTGTTTTCTTTTTAAAGACCATTATGAGGACACTTAGTTAACTGGAATTGGAAGATCCAGCATTTCCCATGCTGGCCAGAGTGCCCAGAGATCATCCAACCAGGATAGTACAGAAACAGCTCCTTGTTAATGAGGTGACCTGTCATCAAGCACGTGCATTTTGTGGAAACCTCCAGGCCTAAAAGAGGACAGAAAGCAGTACTCGAGTGTTGCTGCCAAATACTTAGAGCACAGGAAGAGCCACGTGGAAGAGATACTGGCCAGAGTGAGAGCTGCCTACCAATCCACATCTAACTAAGACTAATGGAAGCCAACAATAATGTCCCTAATTACACCCACCTAAGAGGCTTGTACAGTCAAAAGAGACCACATGCCCTCTTTTTGTCTTGGCAATGGGATGAAAGATGTTTTTTCTTCTTTGTTTCAAGGGACTTCTGTGGCTGTGTTTCCAGAAGCCATGTGTTTCTTGGACAGAAGCTGCTGGGCTCCTCACTCGTCAGAAATTCTATCTTTAGTTTTCAAGACAAAAAGAAAGTTCCAAGTTGACAGGCTCTCTGCCACCTAAATGCTGAGAAGCATTTGTCCCTTCTTTTATCAACAAAAGCACCTTTGCTGATAGAGGGTGTGGGCTGACCTCCAGCAATGCCTCCTTCTCAACTACCAAAGAAATTCTTTCTGAGTAGTCAAAGCAGGACCAGTGCCACGACTGTTATACCACAAAAATGTGCTGCTCCTGAACAGACACTCCTAGTGCTGCTTAGACAGGTGTACTACCAGCTCAGTAATTATCAACTACACCCTTAGGAACTGCAGTAGTTGTTTGATAAAACAGCCCTGAGTCATTATGTTTCTTAGTCCTGGAGGACATCAGCCCAAACTTAGTCAAGGAAATAAACTGATTACTATTAAGAAGGTTTGATAGTTTGCTGTTCACAGCAAAGTTGTACAGAAAAGAGCATGAGCTCCTCGCTAAGCAGGTGGTAAAGGCATGTGCCTGGAAAGTGAAATGACTGAAGTTCAGTCCCTACTCCAGCTGCTTTCAAAGAACTCTGAGCAAAACCAGAGCAGGTGAAACAAGACAGACTTTGTCCAGATCAGTCTGCAGCTCAGGCACTAGTTCGATTCCCTTCTCAAAGGTAGGCAGAAAGGACCTGAACTCAGATTTCATTCCTTTCATGACTTATGCCATCATGACAACTGAGACGTGTATGTAAGTGACATCACTACCACTATCACTTCTCCCACGTTGTGACTCAAAGCCTTTCATTTTATCAGACACGTTCGGAAACAAATCAAAGCAAGGTTATAATCTATTCCCATGTTTTATTTTGACAAAAACTTGTCCAAGCTGGATAAGCCTTTGCATGCAGTCTGGTCCTTTCACCTCCTAGGGGGTAGTAGTTGAAAAGCAGAGATGAAGTAAGCAGTGAGGATAGTCCAAGGAAATGACATTTCTGTGTAAGAGAATATCAGGCAGATGAGAAGTCTTTAGGTTAGAAAAAGACAAATGAAGAAGGCTACAAACAATGAACAGTGCCAAAGGGGTGATGAGGTATTAATTATTCACTGCCTCATACCACACAAAAACTTCATGGCACCCACTGAAATTACCAGGTGTCAAATTAAGAGAAGAGAGCGGGTATTTCTTCGCATAGCACATAATTATATTGTCACAGGCTGCTGTGTAGGCCAAAAGGGTAGATAAAGTCAAAAAGTCATTAGAGAAATTCAGGGAGGGCTGGTCCACTGATAGAAATTAACTAAAAAATAAAATAGTGGTTTTAATGCATCCTCTGACTCAGGAAAGCAGAGGAGGATGGATCACTGCTCACACACTCTCTCTTGTAGCTTCTCTGAGCATTATTGCTGAAGTGCCTCAGTTACTGTGACAGGCTACTCAGCTAAGTTCTCTGTACAGTGACATGAAGGTTCTCAGACTGATGTCAATTTTGCTTTAATTTCTGGCTGAGAAAATCCCAACCTGCAACACAGACACAGGATAGACAGACACACTAAAAGGACATAGAAACCATCCCAACTTTCCAATATTTCTGCTGGGTAAACACAGTAATTCCAATGTTTTGAATACACGTGCCCTAAAACTATGCCTATATAAACAAAAGCATTGTGTGAAGATCATTAATTAAATTCAGTTTCTAAAGTTAACAAAATCAAGTATTTATAGCTAAAAAATGAATACACCAAGACAATTACCATATCTCAAACAGAATAATAATACTCCACACTTTCTCCCACTAGGCTATATTTAACTTTCTGCCATTGCACTGCTGTTTCCTGTATCATCCACAATATGTCTTTGTTTGAGAGTTCAGGCTCACAGAAAGGTAAACCAGCTGTTTCTGACACATTAAGGAGCAAATTAAAAAGCTTGTGTATTCAAGGATAAACACTGCCATTCGTTCCCATAATATCCTTGTCTGTCTTGGGATGAAATTTGGTCCGTCGCCTAGCACTACACAACACCTCCCAGCCCAGCTTGGGCTTCTGCCAGAAAACTCATGCTTAAAGCCACCTAAGGGAACACCTCAAACTCGGCTGACATTTCTACTAATGTAGAAATCATAAGCTGGGGTAGGTAATATGGAGACCTGGACTGATTCTTGTGGGAATTTCTTTTTCTCTTCATGAAAGATCATTTGTTAGTGCCCCCAATGGCTCGTTTCACTCTCCCGGACATTATACCTTCTCAAGCTGTCTGCTATTGATCCCAGTGCAAATCCTACTCCCTCAAGCCCTCAGGGATGCTGAGGCAGCACTGAAATTTTTACAGAAGGGAGATGCAGTACAGTGATCTATGCTGAAAAGAATCCCTTCCTGAACAAGAAAGTTTGACATCTGATAGCGCAGCTTAGGAGGAAATAAAGTACATTTGAGTTATCTTTGGAGTTTCTTGTACAGTTCTCCCCAACCTAATGAATGGTGGGAGGTTTTGTGCCCTGTCTACATTAAGCCCAGACTGCCTCCTATGGAAAGATGCCCTGAATTTTGCTTCTGAAACAAAAGGGCTGCCTTCAGACGCGTGTGCCTCTGAAAATCTGGCCTATTCAGCATATCTCAATCAGACAAATGGAACGGATGTAAAAAGGCATTTCAGAAGATTTAAGTCAGCTGGAGTTTTAGGAAAAAACATTTCTGATAGGTAAAAAAATCATAGCAGACTGGCGGCACATCACATGCTTGTGATACTTCTGTCCAGCTATGCTGAGGAAAGAGTATGAAAGGAATGAAAAAAATCACACATATCATTTTAATGAGATTGACTAATTGTCTCAGCTTGAAATAAGCATTAAGCACGGGACAGCATATCCAATTTCATTTTAAAATCCCTGAGAAAAACAGATACTCACTTGCCATCACCATCTGCTGGGAAAGATGCTGGGAGAGTCATGGGAAAGCTTGTTCGATGCTCTTGGGAACATTAAGTCTCATAGGGTGCCCGAGGAGGGAGGCAAAGCTTAGCTTTTCTACAGGTGCTTTTGTTATATTGGTTTTGTTTTCACTAAGCTGTTCATTTGAGGTCTGTCAGTGGCCTAATATAAAAATGGTCTAAACTACGGGAGAATTAAAAAAGAAGGAGGAGTGGGAAGGACATGAGGAGGCAGCACACACCTGGCTGCGTCCCCAGGAGCAGGGGCAGTCCTGGCAGGAGCCCTCTCCTGAAGATCCCCACATGATCTGTATGACGACTGATGTGGCAACTTTTTGCCAAGTTGAGCTTCAAACTGCAGCACAAATGAAGACCTTGTGAGCACACATACCCCAGGAGGTTGCAGTTTCCTACCTCCCAGACCCAAGGGGATGACCTTTCTCTGGATAACCTTTCATCTGGAAGATAGCTATGTCACTGTCTGTCCCTCAAAACACACCTGGTTATTTGAGGGATGTGACAGCACTTCTGCATTGAATTAATTCAAAGATGGTATGAATTTATTCACTTACCAGTCCTGACCAATTCCAGGCTTAAAATCAGAAAATAAGGTTGGCCCTAACACAGTGTTACATTTCACATCTGGAATGTGTGCTGCAGCTGCACATCAGTCTCAAGGCAATTATTTTCTTTCCAGACCCAGTTGCTGTAAATAAATCTAATTAATTAGAATGTTTTTCCTTTGCCTTTACAGAAAAAACCCTCATTATTTCAGCAGAACCATAACGACCAGAAGTAGGTCCTTGCTGCTATTCTGCTCAGTTGTCCTAATATATAAGAAATGTTCTTCAGTTAAAACTCCATCTATTTCCCTCCCACACAAACTCAGTTTTATCATCTCAGACTTCTGACACTAAATCACTTCTATCACAAAAGCTGCATCAGTTCCCTGAAGCCTTAGCTCAATGCTAAGGAAAATAAAACTACCAGATCCTGGAATATTTCTAGACTGTTTCTCCCTTCAGTTTCTCCTTTTTGACCTTGGTCACAAGAGCAAGCTGGCGTTGCTTGCTCTCCTATTGCATTCATTCCAACTGCTTTGGGGTTCGTTTTGGTTTTGCTGTTTACTGAGTAGTGCACAGCTTGCAAAAATATTACAAACACTAAAATAAACTGAGCATATTTCCCAAACTCCCTGGGTAGAATTCCCCTCCGGACAAGACTGCAAGTTGATAAACATTACCAGCAGACATCTTCATAAGCCGGTATACCTAGCAGCCTCTGGCATTCCTAGGAAATTCTCTTTCCTGGCAAATTGAAAAATAGAGACTGTGCTGCTAAAGTGCAAATGCAAGTCCCAAATTATTTTTAGATTTCTACAGCGTAAAACGCCACACACAGCTGAAATTTGATAAAGGTGTGTTTAAGAAAAGCTTGTAGAAACGTTGCCGTGATATGCCCTGTAACGGTATTAAAAAGTAAGTTTGGTGGTCGAGAGAGAGAGGTTTCCAAGTCTATCGCGTCGCGTGTTTTCTCTTAGCTGCGTGATTACTCAGCCGCATCTTGTGAGCAGATGTTGGTGCCAGTAACTCGCTCGGTGCAACAGGCAGCCGCGGCCAGGAGGGCGTAAGCGCGGACGCCAGCGCGCTCGTTCCAGCCGGGGCGCGGG
>WBNH01004888.1:108420-137114 GCA_013401255.1 Urocolius indicus
CGCCGCCGCCGTGCCCGCGCACAGGCCCCTGGCGGCGGGGCCGCGCTCGGCGGGACCGCGCGGCGGTGGCGGCGGCTGAGCGGCGGCCAAGGTCTGCCGGCGCTCGCCCTCGGCCAGAGCCGGCTGACTGGCGCTGTCTCACCCCAAATCAGACAACCGGGTAGCGACGAGGAAACGCTGTTTTTTAGGGTAGCGTTTAGGTCAGTTGTTTCCAATCGCCGCAGCGCCCGCAGCGCGCGGGAGCCCGTGGGAGATGCTCGCTTTGCCCTCGGCGTGCCGCGCCTCCCGGGCACGCGCCCAGCCTCCAGCGCCGTGCCCACCGCCACCATCCAGCCGGCCGCTCCCGAACGGCTGCGGCTTCTCCGGCACCGCCCCGGGGAGGCTTTCAGGAAACTCTTATCGAGGCCTTGCCATCAGTAACGTTTCTGAGCGACGGCCTCCCCGCACAGCCCCACGGCCCAACACCACTCAGGCAGTAGAGCCAGCCCTGGGATTTAAAAACAAAAAAAAAAGATATGACATTAATTCACCCAGCTTGGTATTGTATTAAAAAATTAATTGGGAAAATCCTGCTGAAATTATTCCGTGAAACTGCATATGCCCCAACACCAGCCATGCTGGCGGTAACCTCCGGTCTGACCGCAGCCACTGAGCTGAGACAGTGAGGCCGCGTTATCTGTTTCACTGTGTGACAGGTTAATTCTACTATCCATTCTTTTCATGGGCAATAAATTTCACAAGGAAGCTCGCTTCTTGGTAACGCGATGCAATATTTCTACTCACTTTTGCCTTCACCTAAATGATACGGCTGTTGTGCATCCAGCTCTGATAAAACCCCCATCCTCACCCAGCGCTGGACCAAGGTATATAAACCTTTCCAGCAAAATTTGTCAAACACAATTGCAACCTCGTTGTCATGGCCTATTTTTTTTAGAAGGCAAGGCTTCCCTGGAAACTATTTTATGACTTTATTAAGAGCTATACTCTGAATAATAGACCTGATTAGTTGTGAACATTTTACTGAAATATAGCACTGCATATATAGCACTGTAGGGCTGGGGAGCAATTAAGATATGTAAACCCAATGTGGCAAAGGAGTGACAAAATGAGGATGGTGTTAATGTCTTGGCAATCCTACCTTATATAGCAACCCATGTGTTAAGAGAAAATTTTCCAAATTATTTTTAAGGTGAGAACGTGTGGCAAAACTATTTTTTCTTCAATTTATTCAGGTAGAACATGCATCAGCCAGAAGTTGATTGTGATCTTACTCTACATAGAAGCATTGAATTCACAGATTAACTTACAAGACAGTTATTTAAATATTACAAGAGAAAGACTTTTCCTAGGTTAAAATTCAGCTGGATGTGTTGAAGTCATGAGCTATCAAGACTTTGCTTTTGAAGTGCCATATATTTGCGTGAATTATTAACCTGTTGCTTCCCCGGTCATTCATTAAAACTATAAGAAAGGATAGTAAGCTTTGTATTGAAAGTACTAATGACGATGTACCAAAGATCCCCAGCCAGATCTCCTTCATGTTACTGAATGCAATCTAATTGACTAAGTACAGCCTGATGTCCTTTCTTGGGCATTTTTCAAGTGAAAAATCAGCTAAACTGTTTGCCCACACTAAAAACAGGTTCACATAGGGTGATTCAAAGTGATTACTAGGTAACAGAAGTACTAGTGTTGACATAATAACAGTACTTCTAAACCAAATACAATTACTCTGTCTCTTGCAGTATTAACTGAAAATCACAAGGAACTGTGCAAACAGCAATCCAGCAGGTGAATAACGGGAGGAAAGAGCATTTCTTAAAGAAACATGCAAACTGGAGAATAAAGTGATTTGTCTGATTACTTTGTCCACCTCTGTCATAGCACAGACCAATCCCTTTGTATTCTGTATATTCGATCTCTAATTCTATACCATGTAGCCATTCTATTCCACTTAAAAACCGAGCACTTAAAGGAATTAGTGTTTGTCAATTGCTTTCGTGACATAATATAGCCTTGTTCTCCTCTATGCTGTTTACCCATAATCTTTTATTTCCAAGGAGAAAATTCTGATTAGCCTTATGCTTTGAGTAGCAGAATTATTTCCTAGAGTGTGACAATGGTGTAATCATTCAAATAAGCCGGTAAACAAGCCGGGACAAATTTTATCCCCGGCATAACAATTCTGATTCAATTGAAATAAAAACAAACATAAATTCAATCCACAATAGCAGGGTAAAATGCCCTTGAGGGTTCAACGAGTGAAACCTCTCAGGCCGGAAATACCTGTTCTGGTTTCTTAACCATATTAATGCATCAGCCTTGCAGAACACGCTGTATGTTAAAATTCAGCAACATGGACAGAGACCAATGAAGCCAGTTGCCAAACAAGCTGAAATTGCTTTAGTGAATACAAAGCAGAATTAACGTTGTAGCTAATAAAGGCATCTGGGCTTGTAAATAAATTATCTAAGGTAGACTTTTAATAACTTTTGTTTCAGAGATGAGCTAAACCTTTAAGGCCTTTTTAAATTAAAATAAAAATGGTGCATGTGGCCTTTCAGAGACATGAGGAGGCTCCTAGAGTAATGAACTCTGAAGAAGGAGTGATGATACTGTTACTTTGTGGTTTGTGCAAGGACAAACAGCCAGAATGGCTTTTATTCAATGTGTTGTTAGAACACGAAGAATGCACAACACACCCCAGAACACTCCTGCACCACAGCTGAGGTGAAAACTCTGTGGCCATACCTGGAATACTACCCAGCATTAATTACTACTTTCTTTGAAGAGCTCTTGAAAATGTAAAAGGACTTCTAAAAGGACTGAGAAGAATGATTTGAAGCCCAGGGAACCTAATAACAAAGAACTTCAAAATACTTGTTTGTTGAAGAGAAAGCTCAGAGGTGGTTCAATCGAAGTATCTGTTTAGGAGAGGACTTCTAATAGTGAAAACTGAAGGAAAACTAAGATTCTTTAGCTGGAAATTGAGCCAAATAAAACCAGACCAGAAGTCCTGGAGTGATCTACCCAGGGAGCAGGTGTTTTCTCCATCATTCTATCAGAGACAGGTATGAGCTTTCAATTAATGATTGGAAAGAGAACTACTAAGACCTGCCGAAAAACATTATCGCAGCTTGTCCAAACATTGAAGCTGTCGGCTTGCCCAGATGCAGCAAGGGAAGCTCGTGATTCAGTATTAGCTGTCTCCTGCTGCCTACCAACACTTCCACCAGGAGCACCTGTGTAGAGGCTGTGTAGAAGCTACTACAAGCCTTCCCACACCATTGGGAAGCTGAGAGGAGGAAGATGGCAACAACTATCTTAGATCTAAAGGTCTCAACGCTTTGCCGCAGGATCAAGCAAGGTGCCAGGTGGTCCAACAGCCAGCCCCCCACCCAGCACAGCTCTGATGCCAGCCACATGGCATGGCGTGACTTGTATTCAGGAGCCGCACTTCAGTTGCCTGCATGGCTTACCTGGCCCAGGAGTCACCCTTTGACTCCCTGAGAGCGTAAGGCCTTTCAGTGTAAGCCTAAAGTAAACGCCACTCCATATTACAAAAAGAGAGGATGTCCTATGAATATCTGGTAGGAAAAAGAGGCAATGTGTGGAAAGGGTGCATGGGGAAGAGGGTTGCTTTGAACAGGTGGTGGTGTTATGCTTGAGAAGTATTGCTGCTGGGAGTTCTGTCATGAGGTGGAAAACATCTGTAACTGCGGTAATGGACAGATGTGTTAACACTGTCTGCCCACACCTGAGTGACCATCCCACAAAGCATTGGCACCAGGGTGTGAAAGTAAGAACCTAGAGAGAAAAGACCAGGAGAAGAGAAGACCTTCTTGTGGTCTACACCTGCTAGGTGTAAAAGATGTGAAGAGCTGTTTAAGTTTCTGTCCTGAACTCAGAAAGCATAGAGGGTGCTTAAAAAGCTCAGTGAGGCTGTGGGTACTTCTTGACATTACACAGATCCACTCAGAGTTAAACAATGCTGGTGGAGCTGTGGGATTCAGCTGGACAGGCTCACAGCCTGAGGACAGTGTCCACAGCGGAAACCAGCACAGCTCTATGGCAAAGCAAGGCATAACTGTAAGAGATGGACCAGTTTAAAATTTCAGTGCAAAGCAGATATTAAACAAGGAAACTTAATACTATTAACATTTGGTGAGACTATTGACCTGATGAAGTATATGAGACTATATCAATAACAGGCTTGTGTATTCTACATATTTATGTGGAGGGGAGGGAGAAGGTGGCAGGGAGCAATGATTTAAATTCTTGTGAACAAAAAGTTACAGTGGAATCAAGTATTGGAAGCCTCCAAAAGAGAACAGTGCATTTACAATCCTCCCATGTAAATTCAATGACTGTTCACCTCTCCTGCCCTCTAGTTTCAATTCAGGATAAATGTAGTCTTTTATATAGCTTATTTTTGAAAGTTCAATTTTTTAAGATCCTCTTGTCTTTTAGGTATTGATAATAACTCAATGTCACTAAAATCCCAATGCCTGTGATAAAAAATGTTTTTCCACATTTTATACTGCCAGAAGTGTCCATTAATAAGTGACCTGAATCATATTTCCCATTTGGTTTCTCTGAGGAAAAGAAAAAATCCTGAGCTCATTTCTCATTATGATGTTAATTGTTTTCTTAGGAAATTGATCTGTGCATCCTGTGAATGCCAAAAGGAGAATTAATCCAGTCTGTTTTCCCAGGAAGAACAAAGTCCCAAAATGGCAAAATAATTATGTCAGGCAGCAGTGGACTTTTCTAAAACCAATGAGTCAATCATTTCCCTGTTTATCCAACTTAAGCAAAGACTTTCAAATCGAATAGAATGGTGCTCTCTCCATGCAGAATGGACTGCCAAGCAACAATGCTTGGAAGCCAGTCGAGAATAGACAGGGTGATCTTCAAGTGGGTCCCATATCTCAAGGATAAAACATCTCAGAGAGGTGATTAGAGAGAGCACAAGATTGGAGGAGATGTCATGGGTTGGTTTGATCAGAAGTCAGCCCCTAGCCTCCCGGGGAAGTCTAGGTCCACCTGCAATGTAACACAGCTTAGCTACTTGTAACAGTTCAAGGCCAGGTTGGGTGGGGTTTTAAGCAAGTTTATCTAGTGAATGATGTCTCAGCCCATGGTGGGGGATTTGAAACTAGATGGTCTTTAAGATCCTTCCCAAACCATTCTGATTCCACAGCTTACTGTGAGGAAGGGTCACTTTTGCTCTGCCTGTTGTGCTGTCCTTCTATAATTCTGTGTATGTGTGTTTTTACATAAAATACAATTTTACCTCTTCATGAAGATTCTCTTTTATTGAGGATTTTAATTTTTCCCTGGCAAACTGAATACGTAAGTTAAAATATATACTTTTATTATTATTATATTTAATATGTTCCCCTTAAAATCAAAGGCCTAAATACTGCCAACAGAAGCAGCTAAAACTCTCAAAAGGGCTGTGCAAATACCAGTCTGAGCAAGGTCAGTGGCAGTGGCCTTGATCTGCACCCCAGTTAGTCCAGCTGCTGACTGTGAGCTTCGAGCTCTGCCTCTCTATGCCTGTGCCCCCACAGCCTCCCCCACCCTGCAAGACCCCCGGCAATTAGAGTAGCCAGACATCTGTGGGTGGTCCCCTGGAGGCACTGACTGGTGGGGGGTATCAGGCAAGAAAGTCCCCGCTGGGCCTCTGGAGGAGCTGTGTGTGCTTGGGAGGTGGGCTGGAGGGTCTCTGCCATCGCATATCTCAGCTGTGCCTTTCCTCACCCCGACTGTGCCAGATGTGTGCCTCCCAATGTGAACAAGCAGTGTTTCACACCTCCATACAAAGGGAAAGCCTATTAAACACCTGCTTTCATGTCTTACAGAATGTCTAATAACCTGATTTAAACAATTTAAAGAAGTGAGTTTCCGGACTCCCAGCTAACCTGAGACAAAGACTGATAGATAAAATGTTGAGGCCTGCATAAATCACTTGTGTTTGACATGAACATTTGATATGTTGTCAATTTAAGCTTTAAAATCTGCAAGTTGTTTCAGCCAGGGCGCTGCAGAAATAATTACAAGGACATTTCTTTGGAGAGCAACCACTTTTTCTAATAAGGGAACATTTGCCTGGGTTCTAAATGGACAAAATTTCCCAGTCTGGACAAATTGAGCCAAGGAAGAGACAATCCAAGGGCAGGCTAAGTCCATTAGGAACACTAGCATAAAAACATGCTACCAAAGTGCTACCAAATCGCTACCAAATCTCTTGTTACTGGAGACTATCAGCATTCTTAGGGCACTCTTAAATCCAGTGTGCTTTTAGGACTTTTTGGTCTCCTGGAAACAAAAATCATTGCATTCTGCTGAAGAGCACATAAATAACTAAGTAAATAAATAAAAATTATTAGATAATTAAATCATCCTATCTTTGCAGTACTACATTATCCTGCTGTTATCAGATTAAGACTGTTTTTTCTCCTAACTAATCAGATGGAGGGATTAAAACCTGCATACGCCAGTGAAATACAAAACAGCCAGAGGGAGAAAAGCCAATTTGATAGCACAGATGGGCTGAGAGATGGTGACATGCAGTGCCTTGCCATGGCTGGGAAGAAGAGTGGCAACTTTGTCATGAAAATGGATTTGAAAAAATTTATCATCAACAGCATTTTGACAGCCCACGGCATTTGCTCTTCTGCCTCCAGCTTCCCAGGACACAGATTTTCCAGGAGGTTTTGTATGAGGGCACAAGCAACACAGGCAATGAACTTCATGATGAACTTGGCTTAGTTACAATATATTCTGTCTTGAGAGTGCTCCCAACATGACCATATGTGTTAGCAATTCCTGCACCGATTTAATGAATGCCTTCCTCAATTTAAAACATTACTGTGATAGGAACCTGTTCAGATGTACTAGCTAAAGTCATTGCCTCTGTTCAGCTACTCCATCAGAGTAATGCTCAGTGGTTCTCTTCTGCATGGTTTGTGGTACTCAGTGTAGTTCTGTGCTCCTGGAAAACCAACAGCAGCTGTGCAATGGCATATGGATTCAAAGAAGCTGCTACAGGCAGTTTCTGAATCACAGAGGATCAATATTAATTACATTTGATCACTTAGACACTGTACTGAGAGGAAAAAAAAAAAGCTAAAAATGACTCTATTTCACTTGTTTATGTTCCTCCTCCTTCTCAGCCTTTTCATTTCACTTCTTTAAACTCCAGTTGTACACATGGGACTCGCTGAGAGACATCTCAAACCACATTAGAGAAATTGGCTTTATGTGGCTTTTGAAAGACTTTGGTCCTTGGCTAATTCTGACTTCCCCACATCCCCAGAGTGGGGCAGAGACACCAGGAACTGCTTTATTACCAGCTATATATCTGACTGTTAGCTTTCTTCTGTCATGTTCTTTGCTCCCTTTCCCCTCTGACTAATTTCTTTTCATAGAATAATAGAATGGTAGGAGTTGGAAGGGACCTTTAGAAACTATCTAGTCCAAATTCATGCTAAAGCAGGTCCACTTAGATCAGATTATGCAGGAACACATCCAGACTGCTTTTGAAAACCTCCATAGAAGACTCCACAACCTCCTGGGGCAGCCTGTGCCAGTGCTTTGTTACCCTCGGAGTAAAATAATTTTTCATAGAATCATAGAATGATAGGGTTGGAAGGGACCTTTAGAGATCATCCAGTACAACCCTCCTGCAGAAGCAGGGCAACCTAGATTAGGTCACATAGGAACACATCCAGGTGGGTCTTTCCTTACGTTTAAGTGGAATTTTTTTGTGTTTCAGATTTTTTCCATTACCCCTTGTCCTATCACTGCATACAACAAAAAAAAAAAAAAAAAAAAAAGTGAACCCCCAGCCTCCTGACATCCGCCATTTAGATATTTGTAAATATTAATGAAATTCCCCCTACGATCTCCTCTTCTCCAGACTAAACAGTCCCAGTTCCCGCAGCCTTTCCTCATAAGGAAGATGCTCCAGTCCCCTGATCATCTTGGTAGCCCTGTGCTGGACTCTCTCCAGAAGTTCTCCGTCCTTCTTGAGCTGAGGAGCCCAGAACTGGACATAGGACTCCAGGTAAGGCCTCACCAGGGCAGAGTACTCGACCTACTGGCCACACTCTTCTTGATGCATCCCAGAATGCAGCTATTAAGTGATTGTGTTTAAAGCACAAGCAGAGTTCTTGTAACCTGAGGCTATAACTAAGTAAATACAAACAAAAAATGAATTAGCCCACAGCAGCCACATATTGTGATTCAGTAACTGTGTGTCCTTTCTGTAAGTCACCTTCAGGGATTAACAACTCTGTTTCCCTCAGTCTATATAATTTTTAAGCAAAAGTCCCAGTAAATCCACAAGTCCTATACACTTCATGGACATTGCAATTTGGGGTTGTCCTTCAGTCACTCAGTCACTATCTTCTAAATCATCCACCTGTTTCGAGAGGACATGCTATCTAACACATTAAACACAAGAGAAACTGCTTTCAGAATCATAAATAGACACTTTGGATGTTAACTTTTTATCTTCATCATTTCTCCTGAACTTTTCTTTATACATAGTTCCTTCATGCTGTGCATCTACAATGTAGTATTTTAAAATAGCTTATTTTTGAGCTCTCAGACTTTTTAATGAGGTGAACTGCATTTTAAGTTGGCACTTTTTGTCCTCCAGTTTCCAAATCGTAATTTCACATAGTGATCCCTGCTTCCTTACCCAGTAAAGTATTGTCAGAGAGATAGCCTGGCTTTTTCATGACTCTGGCATGAAAAGTCATTTTCTTTAAAACTGTCACTCATATTCTGTTTTCTTGGTCTTCATCCCCCACCCCACTGATCTGATCCTTATTCTTCCTTTGCATTGCTATCTAATCCTTATTTGCACTGTGCCCAGCTACTGCCTTCTTTCCCCCTAGCTATTTCCTTTCAGCTGGAGGAAGCTATTTCTATTGTAGCTATCCCTGAAAGCAGCTCTCCTCCTACATCAAAAGTAGCAGTCTCTTTTAATGTCTTAATTAAACTGGAACATTTATGCCAACAGCATGTAAGGTTTCTGCAAGTGGACATCTTGCATGGCATGGAAGTGATAACTCAATAGAGAAGCTTAACTAAATAAAAGAGAAAACAGAACCTCAGATCTGACTCTCCTCCCTACCTCAGCAACATGAATTTCAATTGAATTCTTCTCAGTTCGCGTGACGAAAGGAGAGGAAGATATGGGCCTTGATGTGCCAGTAGAGCCTGTAGATCAGCTACACACACCAGGACTCATTTGTTGAGTAATGCAGTAGTAAGTAGTTTGAATTACCAGAGAAATGAGAAAACTCTACATCCCTGTTCCCCTCCTTCTTCTTTTCTATCAGCACTCGCTAACAAACATGTCTAGTCATGCGTGCAGGAGCAGCCACCCAGTCCTTCCTCTAATATGGTGCTCACACCCAGATATAAGAAAATCTTAAATCAGCAATCAAGAGTCACTGTTTGTGTCAGAAGTATTTCCTTGATTTTACAGAGCACTTCTTTTGCTCAGAGGGAATTTTGTCTATCAGTTTTTATTTACTCTGTTTTAAAGGAGAAAACTATTTTGCTAAAAGGCAATGGACAGCATGGTGTGACTTGTTAGAGGCAAACCAGTTTGCATGAGATTGGGATTGTATGGCAGCAGGGATTTTTTGCAGTCAGCAAATTGACTACAGTAAATTAAATTAAAGCTGGGAATATCTATGTAACATTGAGCATTGGCTACAGTTTGAGGAAGCCAGGCAATCTGTAGGCTACAGCTCTAGAAACCATTAACAGACTGTGATTCCCTTGGCTCCATGAGCTGGCATAATTGAGTGACTGCTATTCTCATCACTTTTTGCTTCCCAGATATGTGGGAGACCGGTAGGTCCAAGTCTGTGTCTCACAGCAAAATTGATTTCTAGAGCATTACTTCATGTGCTCATGGTTCTCCACGATGGAGCACTGGAACAGGCTGCCCAGATGGTTTGTTGAGTCTCCTCTGGAGACATTCAAAACTCAACTGGATGAGTTCCTGTGTGACCTACTTTAGGTGGTCCTGCTCTGGCAGAGGGGTTGGACTACATGATCTTTTGAGGTCCCTTCCAGCCCTTGAGATTCTGTGATTCTGTGATTTATGTGAGCATATCAATATCCACATGAATGCCATCACAACTTGAGATCCAATACACTCTGAAGCATGTACAAAATTAGACACTTGAAAAGAGCAAAGATGTCTTCTGAATTAGGGCCAGAGGCAAGAAATATATTATATATAACAGCCAGAGGTAAGCTGCAAATTGAATGAATAGAACTTTGGACATCACCCTTTCAAATTTTGTGAAAGTGTCAGGCAAGATGACACCTAAGGTGCAGAAATGCAAGGCCTTCACAAACGTATAGAACTGTTGAGGGTTTTTTTCCAAATTATTCTAACTCTTGTTTTTCATGCTACATTTTAACTATAGAGTTGCTTTTTCAATCTTACTGCGTTTGCTATGTAAAAGCCTGATGTACTTTGTGTACAGAACAGCAGACATCTACAAGGGATATGTAAAATGCAAATCATGGCGTTTGATACCAACAGTTCAAAGAACAAACCTAAAAAAAAATTCATTTTAAGGTTGCATCTTTAATCTTACGTAAGTCTTTAAGTTCATTCTTCTTCACTCTCTAAAAATAACTGATGTCATAGCAAGTCTCCATATTTTGTGATTTGTCTTTTAGAATATTTTCCAGACAGCAGACTTGGCCTGGCTGTGAGCCAGCCAAACCTCTTTGTGTTTCCTTTCTTTCATTCAGCCTTTTAAAAATGCTGTGCTTTTAAGTTTTTAGCCTAGAGCCGTAAAAAGGCAACCTGATACAATACAGATCTCAGGATGTGATGTGATTCATAGGAGATATACCAAATTTTAAAAGCACTGTTTCAGTCTGGAGCTTTGACAGCCTCAATTAAAAACTGTGTTTGAGCCCAAATAAATGGATCATCCTCAAAGATTATGAAGTCCTAAAGTTGGAGAAGCAACTTTTTTTAAGAGCACATGGCAAACTGTAATTTCTTTCTCAGTTTGGAGGCTAAGAGCAGCTCACAGACAGGCAATCAAACAATTACCGGTACCTTGCCTCTGGTGTGTAGAGTGTGTCTCTGCACACAAATTCAGAAGAAAGGAAGCTTTTGCCCTCCAAACATGAATTTTCAAACTGCAGAATTCCCCAATATGATCCCAAACTGCACTCTGCCCCTGTGTCATGAGTTGTTGGCCACTGGCCTGTGACATTATTGAAGGTAAGTGAATTTCCACTGCTTAAGGAAGAATAATTTTTTTGTCCATAATCAATACAACAGAAATTAACATTATCTTTTTCAGTTCAAATACTCAACTATGTGAAAGTCAAGAACTTAAAAAGCTGAAAGCATATCTCTTTTTTCCAGTTATATCAATAGTCCTAATGTAGGATAACTCTTGTCCTCAAAGATAATATAGATTAATTCTTACTAATTCTCTCTGCAAACCTCAACCTCTACACTCTTAAAGCATCACAGCTGTTGCTTCACCCTCACGGAGAACAAAGAACATGGACTGAAGGAGCAATGATGTAGCAGTTACACAGGTATATGGAATTCCCAAATACAGTCTGATATTAATGGTGGATTGTCTTTGCCTGGGACTGTGGTGATAGATAGCTGTAATTGTGAACTTATTTCTCCTAACCTTCAAATTCAGGTGTCTTCTGTAGGAACACTGCTTTTGTGTCATTGATCTAAACTAGCTTGACTTTCAGGGAGGGAAAGAAGCTCAATACTGGAGGCTTCATCCCTTTTTTTTCATTCTGTTGTATGTGCTACATGTCCCTTTCACCTCTAGTGGAAAACACAGTCAAACTTGTGCTGATACCACTTGAGGGCTGGGCAACAGGCTGAATGCTGGGTCTTGCCTCTTACTGACCTCCAGCAACAGGGACTTGCAAAAACTGATGATCAGTCTTTGCTGGGGAGTGGAGGAAGAAAGGGAAAATGAATTAAGACTCTGGATGGATGCTCGTCATCTGTTCTCCAGAGTTTCTTCTTGGCCACGGATTACTCATTTCACAGTGGTTGCACCATGCACTCCTCTCAGAAAGCCATGGCCAAGATGCAGCATAGTTGTGATGAGCTTTGACACACTGCATCTGAGAAGGTGTCACACCTCAGTATATGGATTTTGGCTATACAAAGACCCCTCATGTTGAAAGTAAAAAATACCTCAAGATAAGTACTGCAAGGAAATTCTCTTTCTTCTGAGATCTTTTACTGTATGTCTGAATAACTGTTCATATTGCCTGCGCAAACTTCATAGGTAGCTCATGCTGAGTGAAGGTCTGTTTTGAAAAACAAAATTACTCTTAAATACTTAATTTTTTATGCACTGCTTGAAGTCCTAAATTTTTATTCAAGGACAGCAAGTATATTTCCAGCAAGAAAAACAACTCAGTGGGGAGTTTAACTATTTTATCCTTGCCTTCACTGTGTCAAATGAGACAAGGTTTCTTCCTTTCAAGACACTGCTTTGATTCAACACGACTACCAATATTTTCATAAAGTGTCTGTCTTCTAAATACTACACAGATCTTGGTATATTAGCCTACGTTTACAGAACTATTAAAACACAAATCATAATGCAGTGCTTTTTAAAGATGTGAAGGAAAAGTAGTTTTGAGTATCTTCTTGGTAATAAAAGCCAAAATTACTAAATTAGGACTGCAGAGTTAGTTAAAATAAACTTTATGTTGCCTATGATATGGCGGGAATCACTTAAAAATACATATGAAGAGCAGTACGAAGAGCAAACTCTTGGCTCTCACTTGAAATTAACTGCCTTATGGTCCCCATACGTGTTCTTTCATGAACCTACAGCACCCGAGCTACTGCTGTGAACTTCAGCGTGCAGAATGACACAAGTATCAGTTGCTGTCTGACAGCAGAAGCATGAGTGATTATACAAACATGGTGATAAGCAGATGTTTTTACCAGTTCAGCAACACTAGAAGTTTCTTGCTTGCTTTGATCTTGCACTATCTGCCTTTCCCACAGTTTGGTCAAGATGTACAGGCAATAGCATGTAACATAGTTTAAAGATAATTTATAAGCAGGTTGAACTTGTACAATATTGTATCAATTATTTATGTACTTCAAGATGCAAATCTTCAAAAGTTCAGAAAATTTAAAGCATAAGAAAATATTGGTGACACAATCCAATTAAAGTCTTGACCCTTACTTATGCTAATCAGGCTTCATATTCCTCCTGGGAAGCTGAACTCGTCAGTAGTTATTTCATGGAAGAATTCCTGTGACAGTTGGTTTCTCAGCTTACAGTCATGCTCAGAGGACTATGCTCATTTCAGCCAGTCATATGAAAGATGTCCTATCAGACACTCTTACTGACTTGATACAAAATCCACCTCTTTTGTCAGTTCTGCATCTGAAAGTTGCAGCATCTAGTTGCCCTGTCCCCCCGCAAGTGCCACTGTTCACTGTCTTTTGTCTGCTAAATTATTGTGTTGGGTGAGTGAGAGATGTTGATTATCTTGTCTGCTTCAGTCTTTATGAACTGTCCTTTAGATGAGGCTTGAGTGAATAAGAGCAGTGGTATTTTTCCCCTGTCTGGGCCTGGATCTTTGTTATTGCCTCCCTTTGTACAATCATGTCCTCCAGCAGTACCAGGACTGTCACTCCTGGCTCAGGGCTCACTCCTTTCACTTACTTGTTCTGTTTCCTCCTGCTCACTCTGAACCTGCTCCCCACACCTGTTCCCAGCACTGGAGCTGGGCTAGTGAGGCTACCTGAACCTGGCTAACCCAAAAGCCTCTCAGTCATTTCAGTGTTCTCTCCCCATGCTCCAAGCACCTGAGGCACACTGCAAAAACAGTTCAGTTACCCTCAAGCTCTCTGTCCTTCCACTTCTCCAGTGAGATCTTCCTTACTTGTTGCATCCCTTTGCACGTTCAGTGAGACAGTCTGGACATGTAAACTACATGGCATTACAACAGTGGTGTGAGCTGCCTCTTGCCAGAGAAACAAGTGAAAGGAGAAAAAAACATATGAACACATTTCAGCCTTGGAACAAATGAAAGTTTCCTGACTCAGATGCATAGTTTGATACAACTGCTTTATGCAAAGGCTTGTCAAAAGTGAGCACCAAAATATTTTGTTTAATCAAGCAGAACATACTGTACCATAATATTAGTCTTGGCTGTGCATGTGTCAGGGGAGTTCCTATCACCATGAATCACTTGTTATGTTTTGTTTAAAGACTTTTGGTGGGCAGCGAGAGATATGTTCATCTTAACTCAGGAATGTTGTCATTTCGATGATTTAGGCTTCCAAAGGGAAAGTCCCTAAAACTGATATAGAAGTTGTGTTCTTTGCCTTGGTGTGTCCCCACCTCCCACGAGATCTTTGCTTGCTTTAAGATTTCCTGTATGTTGAAAGTCAGCGTAAAGCTGGATGGATTGTTACAATAACAGTAACCTACATCTGGATTGGAGTTTATCTCTTAGCCCATTCGCATGATGTATGCCAATGTTACTGAAAAGTCAGACGTTGTCAATGGAGAGGCATTTCTGACCACAGATTCCTGTAGCCTGTTCTGCCATACATCTTGATTTTCTTACTAAAAAAAAAAAAAAAAAAGTTAACAAAATCTAGGGACCAAAACTAGGAAGTCAAAGCAGTAAATTAATAAAGGAAAAGTGTACTTTAGGTCAAGGGAGATGAACTGCCCTGGCTCCCCCACCAGACTGTTCAGCTGCCAGAGTTACTGCTATCACAAAGCTAATGCATGACCCAGTCACTTCTTGTTCTGAAAACATTTCCTGCTGCAATAGACTGTTTGGCCCTGGAGCCTCTGTTTTCCTGTATTTTTCGCTGTCAGAAAGTGCGTGGATTTGCATTACTTGTATCAACACAGCAGCACTCAGCAATATTTTAAACGTCATCAAGGTGCAGGGAGTCAATGGCATCCGTTCTGACTCACTAGAAAATCAATTAATTTTGTTAGCAGCTCTTGCCAAGTATATTTACTTGAAAAATATCACCCATTCCTGTACTCATGTGTCTGCTCACCACAATTGTGGTACCTGTGAACACCTGTGCTGCTTCTAAATAGGGCACATGCAGTTGCATATGTGATAACTACCCCTACCTTTCTGCAATGTTGCCACCTTCGCCCTTATTCCACACACAATGTGCAGCACAGATCTACCATCAGAGTAAGCTGACACAGCAAACTGAAGGTGAGATTGTAGCATGGGTTGGTAACAACAGCTGTGATGCTGTAAGACCAGTGTCCTCAGCACATTTAGCAACCAATGCAGTCACAGCCAGGTAGATATACCAAGGCAACAAAAAATGACTTAGTTTTACACTCTTAATTGTTTGGTCCCTCCCTACATCCAGTCTTATTCTTCCCTTCCATGACAGCAAGAACTTGCACATTCCCAGACGGCAAGGAATTGAAGCCAGGCTGCATCATCATGAGGTAGCCAAGGAGTGACAATATCAGGAGGACATATGTGGCATGGGCTGAAAGTTGTACCACTTTACATAGTGTAAAGTGGGGGAGAATGCCCCTAGGCATGAAACCTGTTCATATTAGTGGGATGGATGTCCTCCAGTCACATCTTCTTTCCACTTTTATAGAGCCTTATGCCCTGCACGATGATCACATTTTTTAGGGCTTTTACTCCCAAAAAAGGCCTTGGGGAAATATAAAAACTATTACTGTTGTATGACAAAAGGAGGAAAAGAAATATGGAAGGTCAGATCCAGAAGGTCAGCTTTTGCATCCACCTAAGTTCTTAAATAACAATTAGATGCAGAAGTCTAGTGCCACAAACTTCAAAACTCTGGCTTGTACTCCTAGTGCCTAAATCCAGAGTCATCAGGGGTTTATTAGTGAAGGTCCCCTGCCTATGGTTCTACTTTCATAAATAAATGGAACTGACTTGATCTCTTCAGGCCTAGCAACTCATACCTCTCATGCTTGAGCTGACTCAGGTCTAAAAACAGCTTTCCTGAAGTGTACCCATTGAGCTCCTTCTCTGAAAGGCATGCTCCAGATGGTTATGGTACTTAGGAAATGAGCGGCTGGGTTCTGTGCTTCCCTCTACTTATGCAGAACCAAAATCCTCTTTTCTTCTCTTTGCCTTGTCCTTCCATCATCCCCTTCTTCACTAGAACCTTGGGTTATACAGGTGCGCAGTACTCTTACTTCCTTTGTTTGGTGTAGATCCATTTTGCAAACAGTAATTTAATATTCACTGAGAAGAAGAGATTAAATTATTATTAATTTTAAAAATCGTCCTTGATGACTTTATTAAGGCAACAGCTGGGATCCAGGTATGCTACACCACTGAGAGGCAGCTTACTTGTCCCCTAGCTTTGGTCTTTAAATTATGTCAGTACAAACCAATACAGATTCTGAAGGAGCAGTAGTTTCTCTTATCCCATATTGATGCATTTGTATTTCCCTTCCTCCTCCCCCATGCCTTGAAATCTGGGGCCTGGGACAGCATTGGGTAGTGGGCAGAAACACAGAAGTCTTGTACAGAAAAGTTTTTCTTCTAGCTTTAGAAGAAAGGAGTAACTCTTTCTCTAACATGTGCTAGATGCTTAATCCCTGTGTAACTTTAGAACCTCGCTCTTCGTAGTGGATGAACACATAAAGGTTGTAGGCATCAGGAAACAAAAAGCAAGGCTTTTTACCGTTCTGGACCAGGTAAACGAAATTATTTGTATACAACCTCACAGGATGTCTGTGCAAGCACAAGAACCAAACTCATATTTCTTAAGGTCTGGGCAAGACATTAGTGAGCATCCTCTCTCTGGGTGATAATGGATGTTTCTGCTTGCTGTGTGAAACATCTGGGGCAGAATGTGGCTTCTGGTAAACAAGAGCAAAAGAGGCAAGATTCACTTCTTCTTACCTATGGTCATAGCTGAGGCTATAACAACTGACCATCTCTTTATGGTTGATAGTGAGACAAGCATTTGCAGCAGTATGCAATATTTCACTTCCTGAAGCCACCTGCCCCATACTTTACCAAGTTAACTGCCACAAAGAGAAACAGCAGTGCTCTCACTTGCTCAAATTTTACCAAACATTTTTTTTATAATAAAAATCTGTTTCTCTTTTGTAAAACAATATTAATTTTTCTTTTTCTTTGCTGGGAAAAAAACATGGGGAGTGAGAAGGAATAACTTATTGTTTGGTTTCAGTCACTAGTTACTGCTTCCCAGAATCCTGTGTAAAGGCTTTAAAATTCTGGAAAGCTGTTCCTTGTGTGCCTTTGCATTACTTCAGGGTATTCACCATAATGACTTCTGAT
Source organism: Urocolius indicus (assembly GCA_013401255.1). Lineage (NCBI taxonomy): Eukaryota > Metazoa > Chordata > Aves > Coliiformes > Coliidae > Urocolius > Urocolius indicus. The sequence goes on from WBNH01004888.1 coordinate 125,785, forward strand.
CACGGCATTTCCTGATTGCACGATTGCAACTATACGGGAGATTGCAAAAATACAATGTTTGTGGCTCGATTGACGAGGGAATCTGCACCTGCAGGGAGAGGCACGGGGCATGTGATTGCCTTCCGGAACAGTAGAGCTATTAGCGTTGTGGCAGAGGCCTAGAGCTGGAAAGATTGTGTTCATTGTGTTGGGAGAATTGTTTGATTGACTGTTGAAGCTTGCCATACATGTGAAACATTTGTCTGCTTTCCTCTCTATGATTACAGTTATTTCGTTAAATAAAGAGGGAAAGCTGCAACATCTGCAGTCTAAGGATCCTCATCTGTTGCCATTTCCTCTCAAAGCATCACCTGTCATATACTTTACACTGACAGCCATGACCTTAACCAAAAGATCCAACAAAACTGATATTTGTGCTGGAGCTAGACTTAGACATAATTTGTACCTCAGAAAGAAGATGTGAACCGTGGTTAAATGCTTCTTATTTTTGTTCTTTTTCTTTACTTGTTGAAAAAAATAAATAATGTGTGGCTATTATTAGTTCACATTGAGTTATGCTTACAGCAGAACTCATGAATGGAAAGGAGAAGGTCATTGAACCCAAGCCCAGTAATCCTGTTCCTCATGCTCTCTTAACAACAGTCCTTCTGGGCTAGTCACACATTCACATTATCTGCAGCTTTCAGGGAAATTCCCTGCTAGGCAGATCTCTGCAGCCATCTAGTTTGTATCTATCAGCAGAACAGTAAAAAGAAGCCATAAGGGGGGAAAAAGACCATGCAGAATCCAGTAGGTCAAACCTCCTCACTCTAGGTAAGTTAATGAAAGAATGCATGATCAACACAGCAGTGAGGGCTACTGCTGCCCTCAACTTCACTGTAAGTCAGTGGGAAATGTCTTTAGGGTTTGTTTTTGTCTAAGACAGATAGGGAAGGAAGGAAGGAAGGAAGGAAGGAAGGAAGAAAGAAAGAAAGAAAGAAAGAAAGAAAGAAAGAAAGAAAGAAAGAATCTTCAGAGCACTGAAGTGACTATCAAGGAAAGGAATGCTGAGGAATATTTAGGGAAGATCCCCTTATTACAGCGAAACTGCTAGTAACTATGCATGCTTCTATATGACTATAGAAGGAAAGAACTGAAAATAGGATACTCTTGCAGAAGAATCCAGCCTTCTCATCAGATTTTAATTTTAAACAAACAAACCATATGTTTTCTGGTCTACATGGCTTTTTATGTAGTTGTGAAAATCTGAGCTCTGTTGTAATTAAGTTTTGGTGTGCAGTGTGGCTTTGACATTTAATGAGTTACTGGACAATGGGGTTGGGGTAGGGGACTGTGCCTTCTCAGAGAACTCCATCTTGTGCTGTCTCTTATCTATAAGTTGTATTTGAGCTTTTTCTTCTCTTTATTATTTGGTCTTTTGCTTATGGGATTTGTAATGGGAACGTTACTACACTGGGGAGGAATCTCACAGGTCAAGTCCAGACTCCAGTCGTCATCAAATATTATTACAAGAATCAAAACTGATGAAAACCTGAAGTATGAATGTCTTGATGATGTCCAGTCTTAACAAGTGGTTGTTATTTGCAGAGTGAGAGTCCTACCAGTTTGGAATGAGACTGGAATCCTAACCTGAAAATGAGGAAAAGTGAGACTCCAGTTGAATGAAACTAAAAACACCTCATCACCTTGCAGCTGTTGCAAAGTGAGAAAACCACTTATGTAGGAGATAAAAATGTCTCAAAAGGCTGTATGCTTGCAAAAAAATCTACTGCTCCACCTGCATGGAGAGTGTGGGAGTTTCTCATAGCTAATGACAGGATTTATTGATTTTCTGAGAATAAATGAGCTACTCTATAGCTAGCAATTTCTGTAAGTCAGTGCACAAAATAGTGCTGAGATTGAATGACTTTGCAGGATTAACTGTCCAAAAAGCCACTGGTAATTGCAAAGCTCTTCTGCTGCCATAGCAGGGTTCAAGCACCATATTTTTCCAGTATGCAGCTGGATTAAGAGTCTGGTGGAACAACACCATTTTAACAATTCATCACAGTGACACAAGGGGTAGAAAACTGCAGGAGGAGTAACATGGCCTCTTTTGAGTGCACACAGCAAAACTGGTACAGAACTGGGACCTAAACACCATGGTATGTCAACAACATTCATAGGTACTTGGATCTCCTTGGGTTCAAAACTCAGTAACCTCTGTTTGTATAAAGGCCACATCATCACATCACCACATCACCACACCAATGAGCTCCCTGTAACTCATTTGTTGCCTAAATTGGAGGTAAAGATAGCCTAGGCACAGGGCCCTTGAAATGTTACTAACTCTTCCTTCAGAGTATGTGTCAGTGTAGGATACACCTACTGAGGCAACTCCAGACATTGATTTGGGCCTCAAAAATACATTAATAACTGTTGAGTCAGGGGAGAGAGATCTGATGAAGTGGTGAGGTGGGTGCAACAGCCTTGCACAGAAAAACAAGCCACAGACCAGGCAGCAGGAGCAGACAGGCACTCTGCAAGGGCATCCATTCAGTTCAGGAGATGGTAAAGAACTTGAATATCACAGTATGTAAAAAAATCCACTTTCAAATTAAGCTTGATTCAAGGTTTGCTGCTTCTGTATTTCAAAACAGGAAAAGATGTGAAAACCAGGAAAAAAACCCAAAAGTTACAGAAATCCCGGTGTTTCTAAAACCCCTACTGGGAAAAGCCTTTGACGGAGCTTTCTAGAAGGAGAATTAGCTAAAACTGATAAAATATTTGTTAAACCTCTGTGTTACAAAACAGAGGGATAAAGACTGGCAGAGGGAATTTGTTTCAACAGCCATGCTTACAATTGATCCAAGGCCTTAAAGAAAACATTGGGCTCTATCCCAAAGTGAAAATTGTTGCAATTGCTGGTCAAGGCAGTTGGCTGATGTCTTTCAGGAGGAAAATGGAACAGATTGGAACTAAAACAAAAAATTATACTTGAAGAAGAGGCTGCTTAAAAGCTCCTCCATAGCTTCACACTACTGCAAAATAGAGGAAGATCACTAAATGTGCAGAGAAGGCCAGCTGGGGTAAGGTGGAGTGTGTTACTGTGGCAGTAGTAAAAGATGGGCTCACACTCATGTCTGTTTTCAAGAACACCCATAGTATGGCATAAAAAACACTGTTATCTGCAATTAAGGATGTATTTGCCTGATTAGTTGGAGATAAGAATTTCCTTAAGGCATACTCAGTCTAATCCTACATAAAATGGAGATTGAAAGAGATGATAAGAGATGGAGATGATAAGAAGTGGTGCTAAGAAACATTAGCTTGCCTAGGTATTTTGCTGCAAAATAGGCTGGCGTTAAGAACAAATGTGCTGCCTTTGCCAGTAAAGATGTCTTGCATTTGTTCCCCTTAGCATGAAAGAAACATGAAAGTAACTTAGCATGGATTGAAAAATTGGATTGAAATGCCTCTATCCTTTGCTTATAGGTTTCTTACCTCTGCCAAGCTTAATTGTGCTCACATTGAGAAAGGAGCCCCAAATGCACATTGTAGACATAAAAGATTTTGCCACAGGTCACTGTCCTGGCATTTAAATGTTCACACAAAGGTGAATGGGTATGACCATTACTTTTGAAAGCCCACTGCTATGCTATTCACATCAAATAGTCTCAGTAAATAAGAATAAGAAAAATAAGAAAATAAGAAAACTCAGTCTATTTTCTATTTTACCATTAGAAGTAGCAGATAATAGTACGCAAGCAGTAAAAACAACATTCTGTGTGTTTTGCTACAGGCTGAGTAAAACCTCAAGGAAATTTGTAAAAATTAATTCTGGCTTAATCTATAGACTATAACATGAAAAAGAACTACTTCATAACTCCCTGGTGGCTGCACAGAACTGTCAAACAATATTTTTCATAAAACACCATGGTATGTCAACAACATTCATAGGAACACATAGTATGTCAACAATATACATAGGTATAACAACATTCATAAAGTCCACGGCAGGAGCTGTTACAGTTTTTGCTTGCCCTTCTCATCAGAATCATACAGAAAAGGGTTAGCCTGTCATAACGCAGAAGACATAAGGGGCTCAGCATATTTAATCTAAATGCTGCTGCAGACATGCTTGATGTCTAGAAATACACCAGAGGAAACAAACACCAAGGAAGGGCACAAGTACAAATATATATTGGTAGTTTACACACTATTGTAAATTTTCTGATAAGGACAGTGAAAAGTAATTACTTATAAACTGACACATAGTAAGTTTGTGCTGGCGAATGTAGCACCTGCAACTCAATGACCTATCTGTGAAGTCACTTCCAGCCATGTTCTTTATCAATGTGGCAGCCTTCCCCTGACAGCTCTTTCCAGCAAAGTGCCATTCACCTTTCTGCGTAGCTATATACTTGCTGCAGTCAAGATTGCTCTCACTTATTTTTTGCAAGTGCTGGTAACCCCATTCCTTTCCAGGGCCTCTGATAGTGATTTAGTATTCCCTTTGCTAAGTTCCAGTTTATAAAAGGGACATTAATAAGTTTAAATCTTCAGGTTTGAGGTCCTCAATTTATTGTTTCTCCAAAGAGCCTTATCTCTGCCATTGCTTTTATACATTGATTTAACTGTGCACAGTCAGGTACCATAATATAACAGAAGTAAACTGAGATGCCACCTAATAATTGTTTCTGAAATATTAGTAGACATATATGTCTACACAATGCTAAATACAAAGGTTTATGGCTTTGTTTATTTTAAGAGGTCAATACATATCTAAGGTTGCTTAATCTGTGGGTACAGCTCATGCAGCTCCATTCATAAGAACTCCCAGAAGCTCAGGAAAAACTGAGGAATAATAAACTACTCTTTCACAGCAGTTTCATACAGACTATTTAGGTTCGTTAGTAGAAACACATTTAGATTTCAGTAGATGCATGGTCTTAATAGCATGAAAGAACCAATGTGTATCAAACACATCCTGAATTATGATGAAACTCTAAAAAAATCATCCTTCTTTATGGACAGCAGCTCTTGAACAGAACAGTTTTTATCCAAAGGACTGTTGGGAAATATTTGAAACACGTCACATCACTGTCTTACCATCCTGCCATAATAATAATAGCAGAAAGTTTGATATAGATATTTAGCAAGCAAAGTGTGTTGTGGGTCTAAATGTGCCAAATGAGTGAACAGCATGCCAAGTCATGCAACAACTGTTTCACTGGGTTTACCAAGCCCCAGTGAAGCCTCAGTAGAGGGCACACCCCCACCAGGTCCTTTATTGTCCACACTGCTCAATATCTGCAGTATAATTTGCCATGTTACAGTCACATTACAGCCATTACTTGGAGCCTTGCTAACATACGTACTTTGAGGAACCAAAAGTCTGCTCAGCAGAGTCCAAATAGAGGATATTAAGTCAAAACCAAGAAGGTGAAATTACAGTATCAGTTAAGAGGAAATAGTTGTTAAATTAGAGATTCCACTTTTCACCTTTGTGAAATAGCCCACTGTGCATTGGAGTCATGCTGGTGGACAAAAAGATGCAGATAGGTTGGAGGGGTTCATATAGAACAGAACAACTGAGTCAATACTTTTTTCTTAAATAGCCTGAGTTGTATCCTCACAATATATCAAATAGTGGCTGAAAAACACAGTGATGGAGAAGGATGCAGTGTAACTGCTTTATGGGAAACCAGCAGCACCAGATTGAAGTACAAAATTCTGTATATGAGTAGCAGATGGCAAATGAAGGCATGTGAATACATGCATCCCATACTAAGCCAGGCTGATAATTTGCTAGAGATTTGTGTTACTCTTTTACAAGTGTTAGTGTTGCTAACTGTTTCCTCTAAGTATCCATAGACTTAAAGCTGAAGAAGAACTCACATATTGTTCTCCCTTAAGTGCAAATATTTGCATATTTTAAAGCACTCTATTCAGTGTTTATAATGTTTTGAAGCTGGCAGAAATCGGCAGCCCTACAGGTGCAGGTGCAAGTTTGTACACATCTCCAGCCATGGCTATTTAGAAACCCTGTAAGAAACACGTTCTCTTCATATTGACTTAATATGTAGAATAAACACAATTTTAGCCAAATTGACAACTCCTTAATACAACTGCTCCAATACACAGATATATTTGGATTGTGATTAGAAGAATTTATGATTAGGAATGTGCAGTCATTTAAATATCCCACAGTGTTTTCTTTGGAGACAGAAGAGACAAGTCTTCTACAGTCAACTAAACAGCCTTCCTTCAGTGTGATTTCTTATGTGCATCAGAAAAACATCCAGGCTTGGTGTGTGGCAGCTCTCACATCCACATCTGCTTTTATCTTTGGAATATCTTCAGAGTCTACCAGGAGAAATTTACAACTAATGTTTATTCAGGACATAAACCCAAATTAAGGCATTTGGAACACTGTGTTCTTGCTCTCATTCACATAATGAAATTTGCCTTTGCCTTGAACAGGAGCAGTGCTGGGCTCTCTGCAGCTACTGATTATAGATGTCAATATTAGGCTGTGTTCGAATGCTGCTGTATTATGCATAAGAATAAAGCATCATGCAGTTGTTGTGAGACACCAGGCAACATAATTACATGTATTGCAAGAGAAATACAAAGGAAAGTATAGCACTATATGTTAATAGCCCATTTCAGCCTTCTCTCATTATATCTGGACTTTTGTTTACTTAATTAGGAATTATTTTAAAGTTAAATTTGTATTTATTCCTTCTGATGAAGGCCTTGCTCTGAATGTACATACACTGACATGACTGAGCAGGATATTGTATTTTATTAAATTTACTTTGGACACTTCTGATGCCAATTGCCAGCATGTTTGCAATCCCAATCTCATTGAAAATCTAATATCAGCATGAATGCCCATATGTTGTTCCTGTATGAAGAAAACACTGCCACTCTGTAGTAGTAGACTACAGGAGGCCAAGATACACTTCACTATAACTTCAGATAAAGGAGATTTTTCTTTTTTCAGAATTACATTCATTTAACAGGATATTTTAAAATATTTTCCAACCTGCATCCACAGAAGTGTGAAAGGAATATATGAAAAATGCTGTTATTGGTGTCTGCAAACAATAATCAGAACTAGTGTGAGTGCTATTACTACCCGAGGTAATAGCAAACCTATGTATTTATCCCTAAAATAGGGAAGCAACCCTAGACTCAGTTCATAAATGTGGAAAGGTGGCACAGAGGTATCTAGTGGTCCCAGCTCCACACAGAGAGAATAGAGGAGAGAGGGAAACAAAGACCAAGCTCTGCACTCAAACCATATTAGAACATCTTCTCAGAAAGAATACCTATTCTTGCCATGTTATTATTATGAAATATAGCCAGATTGTAGAAGTCCTCAGTCAATAGCAGGGTTCCTTGGTGGATTTTATACCTTACCATTGTAACAAGACGTAATAGTCTCAGGCTGGGGCAGCTCAACTGCATCAACTTGTGTGCTACAAAAGGCTTCCAAACAGGTATTCAGTAACAAAGAGTGTTAATAGCAGAAATAAGAGTGATACTACCTTGCAGGTACACGCAACAAGCATCTTGTAATTCAGCAACAAAGATACACAGTCCCTGGCAAGGCAAGTTCATGGAAACTGATGCATTAAGACTAGCTAATGATTGACCCACTATTTACAGAGGGCTTCATTAAGCCTTTCCTGCTGCCTGTACTTTGTCTTTTCTGTCATTATAAAGTGACAGCTTTCCTATGTTATAATTATGTATTTGTAGACACAGTTTCAGAAATTCACAAGAACTTGCAAATCAAACCAGCACTACAGCTAGTTACCACCATGTTTTATTATTAATAGTAATCTCTATAACATCCTAATTTTTTTAAAAAATATGTTAATTATTCCTTGAAACATTTGCAAAACAAGGCAGCACAGGAAGGATCTTCATGGCATTCTCAGGTTTATTTTACTGTTACTAATTTCAGAGGGGCATGGTGAAACCTATCCATGGGCATCTCCAAGTTCAGAATGAAGTCTGTAAGAGATCTATTGGCAGGGTAACGGTGGTTCATTCTAAAACCTCACTGATACTCGGTAAATCTTTAGTGAGAGCTACATTTACATAAATTATATTGAGAACTGTCTGAAGTTTGATTTGCTGACAGTCTGCCATGCCCTCCAAACCCTATTTTAAATCAGTGCTGGGTTTACAATAATACAATTATGTTTCCAACCAGGAAATCATATGTTTTCAGTACCAAGGTGGTCTTTTCTTTCTTTGAGTTCCCATGTTTATTATTAGTATGAAAGTCATAGTCTTTGTGACTCTTAAACTGAAAATCAAAACAGAGCTAGAGAAAGAATAAACGAAAACTGAAAGGAGATGGAGGTTAGCAAAGATGTGCAAGCTTCCCACAATGTATCAAACACACACACACACAAAAGTAGAAGTGGAATTGAGGAATAACTGGAAACTCACAACTCACCCCTGTGTTTTCATTGGGGTTTGTTCTAGTGAGAATAATGTAGGATTTGACTAAGCAATGCAAGGACCAGCACAATAGAAAATTAGTGTCCTGCTATACCAGCAAGTTTTGTTCCTTGGGTACCTGCTGGAACTGCTGTGCACCCATGGGATGGCACATCCCCACCCTCCCAGGGCACAGCCTCCTCATGCTCACAGCCAGGTCTGACATCTCCCCTGGTACCTTGCTCCCTCAACACAGCCTCCTCATGCCCACAGCCAGGGCTTACATCCCCACTGGACACCCTCATGGTTTCCTCACACTCATAGCCACAGCTCACATCCCTGCCAGACACCCAGGTCCCCACCATGGCCTCCTCACACAGGCAGACAGGGCTCACATCCTCACCTGGCACCTCACTTCCCTACCATGGCCTGCCACTTCATGTCCATAGCTAGGGCTCACATCCTTGCCAAATATCCCACTCCTATGCCTTGAGGCACACACAGCCAGATCTCACTCTCAGGCCTACTGCCTGCTGTCTCAGCTTGCCCCACCACAGCACATGGGCCTCCCTCCTACCCACCATGCTGTCTGTGAAACACAGCAGGAGCACTGCTGGCCTGTGGCTCTCCGACTACTGGCACTTGGCCTGGCCAGGAACCCTCACAGAGAGTTATGCAGCCATCAGGCCACAGGGGAAGGGATGTACAGCACTCATATCAGTTTTATGGCCTCCTCCTGTCCATGAGAAGCCCCAATAGATCATCAGACACAGTTTAATGCATAGGAAATTTAAGTTCCTAAGAAGGTGACATATGTACAGTGGAAGTCATGACGTTATTTCTTCCTTATGCCTTCTCTTCTCTTCAGGGTGCACTCACTCCCTTCTCCTTTGTAAATATACAGACCTGGCCAGCTTGTAAGACGGAAACTGAAGGACAAGAATACTGCTGACAAGGAGCTGCCTTTTTGCCGTGAGCCTCGACAGAGCCAGCAATGAAGGATGAGCTGTTTCTGTTGGGGCAGACGCAGCTGTCAGGGCTTGCTTTCTGGGAGGCTTTTGGAGACGTGTCAATCTAGCTCTGAGACAACTCAAATGTGCTGTCCTCCAACCTCTATGCTTTCAAATACCTCCCTCATTATGCAGAGTAAAATATCATATACGTAGTATCCAACAAAACAATGTAATCAAGCACAATCTCGGAGTCATGACTGCAATACCAATAACTGACAGAAGCTCGCAGAAGGCAGGAAATTGAGGGCGACTGTAATATCAACAAGACAAGAAATTGTGTGGAAATTGCACGATTAGAAACTTGGGCAGATACAGATAGCTTTCACTTGCAAAAACCATAGCTGCAGTTAGCAAGAAATAATCTAATACTTGGTGAGTGGGTGAGGATCAGAGGCTAAAACACCTCCAGAATCTAAACAGAATAAAAGTCAGCAAGCAGGATTATTTGCTTCACTTTGGCACTGGAAAACATTTGGGCCTGTTTACTTTAGGAGTAATGGGGGAGGGGGCCAGAAATATATACTCTTCGCTTGGTGCAGAATGCACTGTTACTCGGGTTTTAAAACTCAAAATGAGAAAAACAATCTGTGAATGTATTGTTGGATTTTTTTACACTTCCCACTTCCTTCAAGTATTATACCCACAGCACAAAAATCCAAGTGGGATCAAGGAGCAGCCTGGAGAGGACTGAAGGTGTCTGTTATGCTATAGCAGGGTACAAGTGAGAGAAAGGCTACAGCTTTAGGAGTACTTAGCACCACTTGAGTATGTGGCTTCAGATACATGGCTGTGGTAGCACTGTTCACATATTTTTAACTTGAGCAAATGTCAAAGTTGCCGCTACTCATCACTTTGGTAGTCCTAGTATTGAAGTCCAACATGGGCTGAGAGTTCAGAGCTGGAGCTTGAACTGTTCGGAGCATTCATAAAACTTGCCTTCTGGCTCATCATGCTCACAACTGTTCAAGAGTATGTATTCTGTACACACACGGTGATGTCCTGTCATGAGCGGAGCATGTTTGTCAAAGTGAACTGCAATTCATGGTGTAGGAACACAGTGGACTCACATGAGGGTTCTGAAAAGACAATGTTTACATTCCTTGTAAGCAGGTAGGTGCAGAGCAATCGCCATACACTGAATTTCTGCAGGAAAGCTACAGATAAGTTACTTCGAGGTGCTCAAGGAAAAAGTTACGGAAGGAAATAATGCATAACAAAAAAAATATACTGGTAGTATACCGAGCAGTGCTGCAAGGATTCCACGAGTCATTGAGGTATTATAGAAATCACGTTTTGAAAAGGGGTGGGAGGAAGCAGAAAATAAATCAGAGGACACTTTACGCTTGATGTGTTTGGGGCATTTCAAGTTCTCAAGATCGTCCCTCTGTTATCCTGAGTGATCAAACCTTCCTTGCGGAGGTATTCAGATGATTGCACGTGGGAGTCAACGCTTTACGGTGAAATTCCGGGCTCGGGGGATTCCTGGTAAATCCCCGCGGCTGGCCCCGGCTCTCACCTCACCGCGCGGCCACCGTCTGCGTGGCTGCAGCCCGAACGCGGCGGTTTGGCGGGGCCTCAGGGAAGCCTCGGGTGACCGCAGCCAAACACGAAAGGTGTCAGCAAAGCTCTAAAACGCCGGAGGGCTGGGAGGTGACGGGCTGGGTCACAGAGCCGCCGCGCCGCTCCCTGCCCGCACGTTCCCGCAGCGGTGCCGTCCGCCTGGGGGCGGGACCAGCGCTTCGCCGCCCCTCCGCGCCCTCCGGGAGCACATCGGGGGCCCCCCCCGGCGGTCCAGGGTCGCGGCGCCGGGTGCCCCTCGCCCCCGCCCGGCCTCGGACGCTAACCCCCACCCCCTCGGCCTCCCGCCTTCCC
>WBNH01004888.1:137138-252868 GCA_013401255.1 Urocolius indicus
CGCCCCGCAGGCGCCGGCCGTGCCCGCCTCGCTCCCCGCCCCGGCTCAGAGGCGGCTGCCGCCGCTGCTGCTGCTGCCGCTGCCGCGGCTGCCGGCGCCGGGAAGATGTCCGAGCGCGGCGGCTTCTACCGGCAGGAGCTGAACAAGACGGTGTGGGAGGTGCCCCAGCGCTATCAGAACCTCACCCCCGTCGGCTCCGGCGCCTACGGCTCCGTCTGGTAGGTGCGGGGCTGCGGGAGAGGGGCCGCGAGCCGGCAGGTGCCGCCGCCCGNCGGCCCCGGCCCCGCGGCGTGCCGCGCCGTCACCTCGGCAACCGAGCCCGCCGCCTCTTCACATTCCCCCAGCCCAGCCCACCTGCGGGGTGAGCGGTGAGGCTGCCGCCGGGCTCGCCGCCGGCTCTCGGCGCAGGCTCCAGCGACCGCCCGCGCCGGCGTGGAAATTGCCCCAAAGCCGAGAATCTTGCACAGTCATGGCGTGCGCGAGGTGCGGAGGGGCCGCGGAAACAACGGCAGGAGCCCGAAGCGGGGCCAGGGCACGGCGCGGGCGGGCGGACGCGGAGACGGAGGCAGCTCCCCCGGCCATTTCGGGGGGAACCGCTTTACTGCTTGCGCTCCAGCGTCTTAGTGTGCACGAGGGTTTATCACATGTTACTGTAAAACTTCTCGAGTTTTGTTGTGTTTTGTTTGTTTGGGGTTTTTTGTGTGTGTGTGTGTGATTGCTGTATTAGGTTTGCACTTTCGGGAACTCCCAGTGCGGATCAGGCTATTATTTTTGTATCCGATGCACACTTAATCATGTTTAGAACAGCTTTGCGTCAATTTTTGGAAATAACAATGATGGTTAAGGTGCTTCTGGAAAAGAATCACGTTTCTTTTGTAAACTGAGTAAAAGGAATTATGCAAAACCAATCCATAACGAGCTTTTAAATAAACGTTCTACAAATAAAACATATTTCTTTCTCACTTTTTTTTTCCCGTGGATAATAAACTTGTGCAATAGTTGCTCACAGTTTTTTTCCCTTCACACAGTCAGATACCAGGGAACATTTATGGAGTTTCCTATTGCTTCCTTCCCTAGCTCTGTGAAATGACCCGATTACACGTAAACTAGGTCTATGCATTTAAAAAAAACACCTCCAACAACTAGCAGAAACACTCAGGACTAGTGTGAAGTATCTCTGAATTCTACGTTTTCAGGCTTGTGCTTGCACCAGGGAAATCTAGGCAAATGTTGTGTGACTTTTGGTACCTGCCGCTGTAGTTAAGCATTAGTCTTGCAACTCTCTGATGTGAATAGTTTTACAAGGACTTAGTTTATATAGACTGTAAAACCTCAGTTTACTTACTTTCCTACTGTATATCCAGATTACAGTTTGTAAAATAAAAGAGGAGTAACTGTTGTGTTCCAATGGACTGTGCATTTCTGCATTGTTTCCCCTATTTATGCTGACATAGTTTTAAGGGGAAGATCTACTCTGGTAAATTTTGTAATGAGATGTCAAGACTTTTGAGGAATTGTGCAGGGAATTAAAATGTCATGATTCACTTGCAGCGCAGCTGGTGCTTTGTTTTTGTTTTGTTATTTTAAACTGTTAGTGTTGTTAATTCATTGTACTTCTTTTTCTGTTTGTGAAGCCAAGGAAATCCTTGTTGCTTTATCAATAGAGAAGCCCAGGAACTGGGATACGAAATGGAGACTGGAAGATGCTATGGGAAAGGCTTACTCTAAAATACACATTAAAGAAAAGAATGCAGCAGTAAAATACTGCTCTATATTAATAGCCTTGTTAACATCAATGAACTATAAACTTAAACAAGAGCTTGAATGTGAGGAAAAGGTTCATGTCTCTCAGAAAAGCCATCTATTCTTAGCGTCTATTGAAATTGATTTCTTTTTCCTCTGTGTGCATATGCTTTACCCAGGAGACCCACGAGACACAGTCATTCCCCTGAGTGATATATTACTTTTGCAAGTAATTGTACTCGTATTCAGTAAAATATCTAAAAACATATTTAGATCTTAGAGAAACCACTGGAATTAAACAAATTCTTAAGTGCTTTGCTGAATAGAAGCCAAGGTCCTGAACTCCAAGCACTGGCTGTAAAATAGGAACAAAGTTGTTGCAACAAATGTTTTTCTACCTCAGTGAATCTCTTCTCTAGTCCTACCCTTTCATTTGTTTTTACCAGTCACATCTGATAGACTTGTGCAAGTGAAGTGATAACTGGTAATAAGAAATATATCGTAAATATTTGCATTTAGGCTAATTTCTGCTTGCCCCTTTTTTTACTTGCAGCTCAAAATTAATAGAAGAGTTTGTGTCAGGAGACAGTGTTTTGGTCCGGTTAACTGACTTTAACAGAAGTCACGTTTGGGTTATTTTTTATATGCAAATACATCAAATGTGCTATAGAGATGGATATTATTGTATTAAAATAGATTCACTTTTAGAGAGGCATCTATATCAAGCACAGTTCTTTCTATTATATTTTTCTTGGCTTTTAGCTAGATGGTGGAGTATGTATAAAAAGCAAACCTTCCTTAGCACCAAGAGCTCTGCTGCTTTTCTCGCTTATTTAACAATGCATTGTAAAGAGCAGTTCTTCTCAGCCTCAGGAGGACTCAGCCACACTGTCAAGCAGAGTTGAACTTCGACATCTCCGTGAACCACAGAGAGAACTGTGAGGTCTTTCCCTTGAGTACATTTTGCATTACGCTTGTATTTTAACTCAGCGGAGGGTTTCCTTTTACCCAGACTCTTTCCTATGGTCATTCAAGCTAGTGGACGTTCTGTCATCTGCTGCTGTCAGATCTGATGTTTTAATGTTTAGGAATAAAAAATTAAAGCCCAATGGAACTGTGGTGTGTGTATGGTAGCTTAACTCCATTCTAAATTATCAATGGAGTCTTCAACAGTACATTTTGATTAATTTTTATTTTTCAGGGGTTGTTTTTTAGGAAATAACAAAATTCCATACAGAACTGTTTCTTTTGGAGTTGTTTTCTTTTTATGCTATAGCTTTACCTACCAAGTTGAAGGTTTTTTTGCGTTAGACAATTATTTTAAATCATGTCCAACCTCAAATTTGAATTTATCTCTCGTGAAGTCAAAGACATGGTTGACTCTCATAGACCAGGCACTATCCCTGCTAATTGTGAGGTTTAAAAACACGCTGGACTTTAAGTGCAGTGTGGAAGCTGATAGCCATTTAGGTGGGAAGCAAGCAAGCTTTAACCTGCACAAGGTAATCTTAATATACTACCATTTTCCTTCATTTCTAGAGAAAAGAAACAATTCATATTTAAGGTCAGAGTGCGTTTTAAACTCTTGTCCTCTGCAACTGTGCCTTTTAAATAAGACTTCTGACTGAATAAAGTGGACCTCCAGCCTGCAGTGTCTGCCTCCCTACTGTACTACCTTGATAGGTCCACTGTGGTTTGGTATGTGTCTGCCTTTTCCACTTAGAGATGATGTTACCACTTGCTTGAGAAAGAGCTTCTTCATCTCTTCTTTTTTGGAATGCTTTTTAGAATAACACAAATTACATAATGTGGATAGACTTTTGGTTTATGAAGTAGTTTTGGTTTTTTTTTTATAAAGCCTTTATGCCTTTTGTAAACTGTCTTGCAATGTACTTAGTCTTATTTTTGCCTGGGAGATATAGGCAGCTTTCTGCAGTGTGCTGTCTCTGATCTCAAAAAGTTTTTTTCCATTGGCATGTCACAGGCTCTGTGTTCTGCCATCTTTGGAAAGAATAGACCTTGGAAGATGAATCAAAGTGAGTCCAGAGTTTCTTCCCAGCTGGGAGCTCCTGCGCTGTTTCCTCAGAGGCCATTGGCATCAATAGTACTTACATTGTGCAGTCAGTCTCTTTTAAGAGTATGCTAATATCAACTCAAGTGATATAACACATTTTTTATAAAGAGGCGTGCGAAGTAGGAGTGTAGTGGCACAGGCCTCAGTTGAAGAAAAGCATGAAAGTAGAGCCTGTCTTAAGTGATTTATGCAATGCAGCACTTCAGCAGGTCCATGGTAACTTCAACACATACTTAAGATCCATTAAGTTTTTATCCTAGCTAATTCTGGGTAAAAAAAGGGGGAAGATGGGGTGGTGTTTAGGTTTCTATTTTTCTTTGAGGAACTACAAGTGGAAAAACAGAAGTGGAAGGCATTCATCCTGAAGTTTAACCCCTTCCTCCCTCATCCACCCTATCCTGTGCTTCCAGTCAGGTTATCACTCATGAGCATTTTGAGGGCAATGATTTGGAAGACTGGACCGTAACAATGCCAATACTGTTCTTTTCACATTGAGGACCTTTAAGGAGATGCTGAGACAACTCAGTAGTGTGAGGCTTTTTAAAAGCAGATATAAATTGTCTTTGATTGACAAAGAGAAAAAAATCCATCATCCAAGGTGGTACATGATGACTTTTGGATGAGTTTTATTCAAAGGGACCCTTTACTTAGCTATAGTGATACCGAAGTATATGATTTCCATTATGAGATCAGGTTACTGGAGATACAATATGTGTCACTGTAACATTACATGCTAGTTTATCCTAAACTTTTAGAGCAGTATTAGTACACACCTGCTGTATATAAATACAGCTGGAAACTGAAGACCGTCTAGATCTGTGCAGGTTAAAGGTAGCATCCTAAACATGTGTAGAGCCCCTGGATTTCATTGGACTCCCTTTGGGCTGTTCCTGTTTTGGATTAGGTGTTTTGTTTCCAGTGCAAATTCAGGGGCTGAAATTCATCCTACAGATGTTTGTGGTTATATTTTATTAGAAACATTTCAAATAGTATTGTTAAAGTACTGCTGTCCTAGATCTGTTAGCAGTTGTCTATTTTTGGTATGCATCACTTGGAATAAAAGTTTTGAAGCTTTTCATTAGTTTGGCAGATATTTATAATAAGCCTTTCTAAGCATGTTCAAACACTTGCTTGAAAACTGAGCGAGAGATGAAGGCTGATAAGAGAATCCTGTCAGAGGCAGGACACCTCTTAAGACTGAGTATACATAATAATGACGCTTAGAAACAAGGCCCTAAAAGTGAGCTTGCAATACGGAGGAGAACTAAATAAAAGGAGTTGCATTAGTAACGTTACCAGTTAGGAGGAGTGTCTTTGGAGCAGCATCGCTAGAATGAAGGACGAAAATAAGTGAAGCAACAAAAAATGTTGTTGAGTGAGAGAGACCTTCAGAGGAACGTGAAACAGCTATTAGAAATGAAGGAAGACGGAGGAGTGTTTCTGAGCATTGGTTAGGGAGAGTTTGTTGAGATTGGTTTTGTACGAGTACTGGGATGGAATGCAGATTGCTCTTCACCCCTTTGTCAAGTTTCATCCTGTGTATTTTCTAGCTTTTGGAACAGTGTAGTTACTGACTTTGGAAAGTGAGATGGTAATTAATGGAGTCAAAGTTTCTATTTTGAATGAGAATGCTTTTAATGAATGAGAATGAATCAGGAAGGGGATGTTTGGGGAGGATTAGAAGGGCTGTGTATGGTTACGGTGGAGATTTTTATGTAGGATGCTGTCACTAAGCCTGTGGAGTGGTTAAAGAGCAGATGAGAAACATCTGTATGTTTGTGAGGAGGGTAGTAGAGGGAATTGTAGGAATGGGTAGA
The DNA here is from genome assembly GCA_013401255.1 of Urocolius indicus. Classification (NCBI taxonomy): domain Eukaryota; kingdom Metazoa; phylum Chordata; class Aves; order Coliiformes; family Coliidae; genus Urocolius; species Urocolius indicus. The sequence continues at coordinate 142,773 of WBNH01004888.1, forward strand.
AAACAAAAGCTTAAGAAGTGAGGAAGACCATAGAATTATAGAATCAGAATTGTTTTGATTGGAAAAGTCCAACCACTATCCTAACACTGCCAAGCCCACCACTAAACCATGTCCCTCAGCACTTCATCCACATGTCTTTTAAATATCTCCAGGGATGGTGACTCCACCACCTCTCTGAGCAGCCTGTTCCACTGGCACTGTAACAACCCTTTAAGTGAAGAAGTTTTTTCCTAATATCCAATCTAAACCTCCCTTGGCGCAACTTGAGGCATTTCCTCTTGCTCTGTTACTTGTTACTTGGGAGAAGAGACCGAACCGAACCTCACTACAACCTCCTTTCAGGTAGTTGTAGAGAGTGATAAAGTCTCCCTTCAGCCTTCTTTTCTCCAGGCTAAACAGTCCCAGTTCCCTCAGCCGCTCCTCATGAGATTTGTTCTCCAGACTCTTCATCAGCTTCATTGCCCATCTCTGGACACGCTCCAGCACCTCAATGTCCCTCTTGCAGTGAGGAGCCCAGAACTGAATACAGCACTTGAGGTGCAGCCTCACCAATGATGAATACAATCACTTAATTGGTCCTGCTGGTCACACTGTTTCTGATACAAGACAGAATGCCACTGGCCTTCTTGGCCATCTGGGCAAACTGCTGGCTCAGGTTCATCTGGCTTCATCAACACCACTTCATATTGTGCAGGTTTTCTTTCAGGAGGAATTAATGAGATAATTTAGAAAGAGAAAAGGTATGGGATTGGAGATGAGGTAGGAGACAAGCCAGTTGTGGCAAAAAGGCAGCAAGAATCATGGAATTACAGACTTCTGCATGTCTGTAGGAATACATTAACAGAATAAAAATTCTCTGCAGAGCATCTTCATCTCTACTTCCATATAGCTTTTTTATAATATACAACTTTCTGACCACATGATGCAGCAGTGGCATACCTAACAGCTTTCCTCTCCTGCCATTGGTCACGATTGTAATTGCAATTGGGTAGAGGACACAGTCCCTCTTCCAGGGCCCTTAAAGTCTAATATCCTATTTCTTCAACACAGATTCCCAAGGAGCTCTTCGCAGCTTCAGAACCTGTTAGGTACTTGGTAGCAAAAATCCAGTATCTTAGTTTGGTCTATACAGTCAGGAAAGGAGAGGGCATTTAAAAACTCCTACGTGACCTGGGAACAAATTGCTACCATTTAATATTTTGGCTATTACAGAGAGAGAAAACAGCAAATGTGAAGGAGAAGTAGGACAGGAATAGGAAAAAGATGGACAAGAACACGAGTCCAGATTTATGTAATGTATTTGAAAGCACTGGTATTTTTCACATGAAACTTTATAGCCAGATGAACAAGCAGCATTTCTACCTATAGCTTCAAAGCCCACAGTTAAAAACTACCTGGCAGCCTTTTTTAAAAGAAATGCTGAATTAAGTACAATTTTAGCAGTGTATTGGCTTAGTGGCAGCTAACAGATTTTCTTGTTTACATACCAAGGTTGGGCTTATAGGCTACCTAAAATACATTGTTACTTTAGTATCCATGAGTAGGTTACATGTGCAGAGGAAGCTAACAGCTTATGACCCAAACCTTCTGTAGGTCTTTCTCACAAGCATGATTTTAAATGCATCACTCCGCTGTACCTATAACTTCAGCCAGAAAAGTGTAACTGCTCCTCTGTGAAGTTATTTGTGTATTTCAGACATTGTGGAGACATAAGAGACAGATCAGAACATAAAAAACAGTTTGTGGATTTGGAGGCTGATACAGCATTTTTATGATCACATTGTCACATTGAAAGAAGACTGGTGATGTATTCACGTGAACATGGATAGCAATTGGGTTTTAGTATTTTTCAGTGTTGACTTAAAAGCATGTACATTTTCTGTTGGTTATGGAGCAATTATGTTGCATATGTAAGAGAGGTTTTATGCTTTCGTATTTAGATTTAGTGGTAAATTAATCTGAGATAATTGACAGTGATTGTACTAAAGCCAAAACAATTGATGCAAGTGCTCAACATGCTGTGTTGGAATAATATCCAAGTGATGAGATGTAATTTTACAATACAGTAACCTGTCATCATCTAGCAAGGTTTTTTTCTTCTCTAATGAGGAGATTAACATGTCATTTCCGAGCTGCCCGTTACTGATCCTCCCACCTTTTATCTTGCTACTATCTCATTTTTCTTTATGGTCTCCTTCTGATGTACATATATGTCATAATTTGTGTAGTTTAGTAAACAAACACACACACTCTGTAATCTAGCTCAGAGCACAGAAATTAACAGCTTGAACTTGCTGATAAAAATGAAACATTTTTGAAAAAGAAACAAAATAACCATTTCCTGGGTTTACTTTGCTGCTTACTTTAAGCTTACTGTGGTAGCCTTTTTCTGTTGTTGTTTTGCTGCACTGCAAGTAGCTATTTTGCTCCATTTTCTGGTGTTGGGTAGATGCTGTGTGTGCTTTTTTGAAGACTACTCTATACCTCAATAAACAGTAGCTCCAATTAGTTTTTTTTAAAAAATGTATTTTTAAAAAAGAAGGGAGGAATCCTGGATCCAGAAGACAAAGATCACAAACGACACTTTGCAAGCAAAACCACAAATCCATGTTACTTGTGTGAAGGCTTTCATTTACTTACATGACATTAATGAGAAATGTAAAAAGGGCTTGTCATTCACTGCAGTTGTGAGGACTTGCCAATACATTGTGTGGTAAGGGCTGCCTAACTCGATTAGGCTCTGTGTGTGTTGGCCTCTGTTTCATTTCTTCTCCTCAATTCTTGCTCACATACATCTTTTTGCAGCTGTTACTCATTTTTATCAGTAATTCAGGCTCTTACAAATTAACGGGACATTTTTCCACAATGAGGTTCATGTCTCCTGTAATGGAGTCAGTGGATACATAAGCAGATGCTGAAGGTTGTGCATAACAGGTCAAAGTTGTGTCTGTACTAAATATGTGGCAGAAATTCTGTGTATTTTATATTTTGTTTTCTGGATGTTACCAACTTTCTTAGCAAAATCATTACAGTGCTACCCATATGAATCTTATGTTTTGAGTGTGAATGACATGTTGTCATTATTTTTTCTCTGAAGACTTACATGTAATGAGGAATCTTCACATTTTCTGAAGTTATGTGACCTTGTGGAAGAAAGAAATTTGTGCTGCAGCGAAAGAATTAAAAACAGATGCCTAGAACAATATGGAGAAAACCCTGACCCAGTGTCATTGTCACATGGGGAAATGTAAGGATCTGTTTGTGTACAGCATTCTAAGTTTGGTATAGCTTGTCAAAGTTCTGATGATGTAGGGGTAATAGGCTTTCTAGCTGGGACACTGAATTATGTAAAATAAATTGGAAAAGTTAAGAGTTCTCTGTATTTTTTTCCCTTGACTCCAAGTAAATTGATTAGAATAAGTATACCTAATTATTTGTACAGATTGAATACATAAAATCACACTCTGTAGACAACCAAAACCTCGTGGTTATTTGAGTTGATAAGGATGGAATATTAGCTGACATTGCTAACCTACAGCAAAGGAGGAGCTCACTGCAGACACAAGACTGGCACCACGTACAACCAGCTCGAGTCATGCTTTCATTCTGCATCAGCTGGTCTTGAGATGGCTCCAGAAACGAAGAGGCCTCACTAGACTGAGCACTGCACTTGAGCTGAACTCTTTTCAGACACTGTGGGTGCCCAGCTAATAAGCCCTCTGTAAGCTCAAAGCATTAGGAAGTTTAGGGTCCAGCTGTAGTCTGAGGGCCAGTGAGTCCCAGGAAAAGTTCTTCCAGCTCTGGATACTGGAGTTTACTGAATCAAATATGAGTTGGCTCCACACATTGTCACATTGTCCACGTTGGTTAAATTGGACTCCCACAAGCAGCCCTCCAGCTGTTGAAGCAAATCTGATCCTGAAGGCTAAGTAGCCCTAGCTGAATAGCGTGCTCCTGATCTCACAAGCCCTGAAGGTTCTGAGCAGGTTGTGCACAAGAATGGCTTGTCTGTCCAGTATTACTGCTCTGCAACCATAGGGGACAAACTGTCTGTGGATACTAGTAAGATAATTGTGTTTATGACCATGTTTATAAGCATCAGCTACTAAAAATCCATGCCTCATCAGAAGTGATGTAGTTAGCATGAAGCTGTTAAAATCCTGTACTTTCTGCCTCCTGAGTTTTTGGACTGTGTTAGCTTCCTATGTTCATACTTTTCTGTGAAGCCTTAAGAACTGGGAAAATGTGCATATAAATAGAGATTCATATTTCATCTAGTGGAACTTCAATAGAATTATTAAATATAGGAGTTGACAATGCTGAAAAGGTAAGTCTAATTTAAGCAATGATTGAAAGTGGTACTAAGCAAAAGTCTCTAATCTGTGTGAAAATTATGCCATCTCTGTAAGCAGAATAATAACTTTTTATCCTTGATCTTAGAAAGGACAGACAGTAAAAAATGTGTCATAACTGAAAAAGGGTTCTGGGTCAAGAATTACCATATCTGAAAAAGCTATTAAAATGTTGCTTCTGGTAAAAAAAAGTAGTAACAATTGAGTTCCTTTTAAAATTATGACAGAAAGTCTGTCCAAAGTGGTATTCTCTTTTTGAGTCATGTGAATTTATTGCTTAATGATGATGTCAGAAATACTCATGATATGCAATTAAAGAGTCACATTCACTGTCTACAACAAATGAAATGCTAATGCTAAAGAGTAGAGATGGGAGGTGGTATCACTTTGCAAATATCAAAGTTTATCTTCATCTTACTGTTCTGCCCAGCTATATGAGGTAACATCATAATCAGAGGTAAGAGGAGACAATAGCTGAGAGATGAGAAGGATGATTCATTTCCAGATGTGAGTATAAACCAGATATAAACACAAGTGGTTGGCCAAAGCTGAAACCTGTATAAAATAACCTTGGGAAAGAAGAAGGTTCTGTAAGTTGCTGGCAGTTGTTTGTGAGGCTATGAAAACACCAAGAGACTGGAGGAGAAGCCGTCTCCAGTTTCAATGCAAAGGCAGGGAGGGTGCGAGTTGGGTTTTATGCAGGATAAGGGAAGGTGAAGAGCTCTAACCATATTTTTCCCTGTTAAATCAGACTAATTAACAGCATGGGCTGGTGGTGGTGGTGGGTTTTGTTTTGTTTTGTTCTGTTTAAGAAGCTGGTTTGAATCATTACAATCAGGCTGGTTACCTGACCAAGGACCTCATTTTTTTCACCCCTATTGCTGAGGCCAGAGATGTACTATCCAGGAATTAATCTGAAAGCTGAACGTTCTTGGGGAGATTACACTGAAAAGGAAGCAACTCATGTTGACACCTAAGAGTTTACTCAGGGGTGATGAGGGATTCAGGGGACAACACAGTTTGCAGCTACGATGATTTAATAGCAAGAGGGGGAGACCAAGTCTAAAATAAGAGGTGTAAATGCAGACGTTGAGGAATATAGGCAGTGGCCTGCTGCTTGCAAAATGTGATCGTGGAGGCAGTAGCAGAGATTACAGATGCAAGTCATCCTTGAATCTGACAAATGAGAGTTCAAGCAATGCAAAATTTAGATTTTTGAAGGTTTGGTGTTGATAGCTTGAATTATAATGATCGTAAACCAGGCAAGGAAAGAGTCTGAGGGCATCCGCACTGATTATCATTTGGTACAGTTTCTCAGCTGTGGAGGAACACATTTAAACCAAGTCAGTACATGGCCTATGCAGCTTCAATTAGTGATTTCCCATTGGAGGTCCCAGGACTCAAGTTCTCATTTGGTTTTGCTTGCTTTGTTGTTTTTTTTTTTTCCCCTTCTCTCCTTATGTGCTTCCATCCTGGGACTAAAAAGCTGCCATCATAAGAACTACTGAAGCTAAAACAAAATTGCTTTGTGTTATCTGAAAGCTTTGCAGCCTTGAGTCATATGAAGGGTAAAAAGCAATCTGTCTTAAAGATCAGTGGTTTTTAAACCACTGAAACCCACATTTGACCTTAGAATTGGGAGGAGATGGATGTTTATCATGATAACAGGATTTAAAATCTAACTCTTCTTATCCTTGTACTTTTTTTATCCTGTGTACATTATTGTAGACAGTATTTCACAAAATGGTACAAGCATGAGTGGGAAGGCTTGTGAGATAGCAGAAGAGCTGATATGTTAAGCACAGACTGCTGCTTGGGCAGTGTTATATATTTATCTGGATAAACATTTCCTTTTCCACTGGAAAAAAAAAGAAAGAAAGAATATAGAAAGTATGTATTTGTGAGCCTTGGTGGTGTTTTCCAGTGGCTTTGTTGGCCAGGATTAGACACAGGTTGATTAGGTATAATCTTTATTTACATTAACATTAACTAAGCACTGGCTTCCTTTTTATTTCTTCAGATTTACTTGTGCAACTTTTGTGCTGTCCCTGTGGCCAGTCATGTGAAACTTAAGATATCTCTGTTGTCAGTTCTTGTCACACTTTTTGTTCCTTGAAGTGCTCCACATATTTGAGCAACACAGCAACCTCATATGGTGAATAACTGTGTTTCTGCCCTACTGTCAGAACAAGTTTCTCTGTCATATTCCACTCCACAGTGATAGAAGTCTTCTCCTTCTTCCTATGCATGATTTCTTCTGCTCAGGGATTGCCCTTTCTGAGATGCTCAGCAAAATCACCATCCTGTATACCTTTAAAACCTCCCTGAAGATCCACTATGATGCTTGCAAGAAACTAGCTAAGTAATCTGCTTATCTTATTCATTTATGTTATGACTGACTCACTCCTGCCATGGTGCCTGCAAGAAACTTTATGATGAAACATTTCCTGTTACTCTGTTTTTATGAAATAAAAACATTGCTGGATTGTGCCCTGCATTGGCCTTCAAAGAGGTTAGGTGAATTGTAGGATAAGTGGATTACAATCATCTTGCAGATGCCATTTTGCTCTTCCTGCCCATTTGTTGCTTTTATTCTTTGTCACTTCTCATTGGAAACATCACCTTGTTTCTCTGTTGCCTGCAAATAAAAAGGCTTTGCTCTTCAATTGGCTCTTCATGACTTTAGCAGTCCACGTACTGGCAGCTGATTATAGGCTCGGTGCATTATCTTGGGAGCTACTCCAGGCACCATCAATGCTTTTTGTCTCTAACATGTATGTCCTACCACAGTTTGCAGGAGTTTTTAAAACACTGTTAATAAGAATCTAATATAATTTAGTGTGACCATTTACTATTGTCATCCTTCTCTGGGCATTTTTCATGTTATCTAATTTTTGTGTTCGTAACTTCAAAAACATTCTATAAGGTAAAGATCCATGAAGGTTCTCTGCTTGCTAATGCTCTCTAGCAAGCCTAGATAGTGTTATCCACACTTCAAACAGAATTTTGAGGCATTTTAACTGGACATATTTTAAGCTTAATGATAAGAGTAACAATTTAAAGAAATTTTTTCTTCCTAAGAGAAGATAACAAACTGAATGTTTTTATAATTACACTGTGTAGTGCCATGAAGTGATACACACAGGAATAATTTTTATTCCTGTCCTACATAACAGCCAGCATTTATTTGTGGCTAATTTTGCTTGTCATGTCTCCCTAATGCACAAAAAACAGTGGCTCCAACTTTTGCATAAATGGTGACATGTATTTAGTGTCCTTTTCAGCAGGGTATCTCCATGTGTGTGAAGTTAAGCATGTGCTGTGTGTCATCAGGATCTCTGGGCTGGAGTGTAAGATGTACCCATTGTTTCCTTTTTACCAATATTTCTCAAGGAAACGGTATGGCCTTGGCTATGCCAACACCCTAATTCAATACCAGTTTTGTGGCATTATCATCTAGCAAGCTAATGGTCACATAGGTGATTAATATTGCTGTACAGAATGGCAGCTGCCTTCTAATTAGCAAAGACTCCAGTTTATACAGTAAGACCCAGAGTTTGAATCCCCATGTTCTCTGTGAGCCTTGCCTTGGAGATGGAGGCTGGAGCTGCACTAATGGGGCTAATTTTGTGGTTACTTTTCCTGACAAATGGGGATGAGTCCCAAACATTCTCGTAAGCATTAGTAATTTGTTAGACGGAAACAAGGGAACTGTCTGTGAAGCTCGAAGGTACCGTTGGCTAGCTGCCTCATTTGCGGTCCCTGAGAAGAAGATTGAAAGAGGGCAAAGGAAGGAGTGAGAGCCCCCAGGAGAACACAGGTTTCTCAGGTCATCTAGCTGATTGCTTTGAAATAGAACATGCTATCAACGTGGACTTTTTCTTTTCTAGTTCTGCTTATGATACCAAAACAAGACAGAAGGTGGCAGTAAAAAAGCTTTCACGACCTTTCCAGTCCCTTATTCATGCAAGGAGGACCTACCGAGAGCTTAGGTTGCTGAAGCACATGAAGCATGAGAACGTAAGTGAAGAGTGAGTTCTTTCCCTTTGGATTTCTGTGACAGAAGTTTGCAACATAGTCTTAATTTCTGTTAGGCACAATCTTTTTAGAAAAATATATGCAACTCCCTAGCTGCCCAAGATACTTGCATCTTGAAGATGCAGCTAATGAAATCTAAACCAAGTCCTACTATTGTCTAACTAAAGTAATGAGTGTTCTGCTCACTACTATTTGATGCTCTTGAAACATCAATCCAGTAAAAAATACACCTCAGACTTGCTTTTGCTGAATCTGGATTCTATGGAGAAATTAAAGACAGATATTCTCATTAAAAATAACAACAGTGTAATGTTTAGATGGATAGTAGAACTTCAGGCCCCAGTGGAGTTTTTACCTGCTCCAAAGGAACTTGATTAATTGAAGCCTCAATAAAGTACAGTATATTGAAAAGTATCCTGGAGAAAGTGGGTTAAAAAAGTTAAACAGCAACAGGACAAGATAACCCATGAAACTGCACAGTTTTAAGAATAAGTGTGCATAATCTTAAACATAAAAAATGTATTTCACATGTCAGCTTTTCTATAATGAGTCATTACTCTTCCTGCATCTATTTCTGATTGTCTAAGTCCTGTAATTACATTTTGTAATTAATATAGTCTTCTGTTGGTCATGGAGACAGAGAGGCTATACCTGTATAGACCACCTATTGTGCCAGAATGACCATATGTCATATTTTGTAAGTTTTATCCCAAAATTGCTAAACGCAGTCAGTGCTAATTACATGTTGCTTTACAGATTTCTAAAAGTAAAATGTTGATTCCTTCATATTTTTCAGGTTATAGGATTGCTAGATGTTTTTACACCTGCAACATCTATAGAAAATTTTAATGAAGTGTAAGTAAATTTAAAAATCCTTCTGATTAGTTAGTAAATAATTAAGTACCACTCTGGTTTTAAAAAGGTAGTACATTCTTTTCTAATAGACTTTTCTAATAGTCACAGTTGGCTTTATGTAGTGAACCCCACTGAATCTTTTTGCAACTTTTCCACAAATCAGAAGGCAGGAGGATGGGCCTTATTTTTGTACTTTTTGAATTGTAATTAATAAAATTATAGGTATATAGTGAATGGTTTGAGGCTGCATAAAAACCAGTAAACTGGCTTAAACTTCATTTTTTTTTCAGTTCAATTATACGTTAACTGTGGTTTATTTTTTCACAGCTAGATGGGTTAGTTCAGGAATACAGGAAAGTACTGTTGGCTAAGTCAAGTTAAATTTAGGCTAGATTCCTGACTAACCTAATATTAGGTGTGTTTTGGTGTTACTCAAACATATTAATTACTCTGAGTCCCTCTTGGTTTACATCATGTGCAAGCACTTAGGTAAACAATGTAGCAGAAGAAATAGTAATTAATGTATTTTTGTCTCCATGGAAATCAGTGGCCAAACCCCTTTGACTCTGGGGCAATGTTACACAAATGAGAACAGAGGATGCTAGACGCCTATTTTTGTCCTAGCACTGTTTTGGAAAAGAATCATCATTTCAGCAACATTTGTCAAAAGAACCCCATCCATTGGGAGCAGGGAGGGAAGTCACACAGAACATTCATATTTCAGACAATCCAATGTTAATCTCCATCATCAGATATTTCGGAGTCTTGCAGGTGGTGTAGTTTCAGTGCCTCAGGATCCCACTTTGATGTTGGGTGAGGCATCTCATTCATGTGCTTTCTCCCCTTACTGAACTGCTATAGTGTGTGTCATGGAGAAAACAGATAAAAGCTTTTAATGTACCATAAGGATTTTTCTTTGTTATGATATTAAATCTCATAGTTGTGATTCTGTTATTCAAGTCTAAAGTTGATTTAAAGGGCACAAACTGTGCATTAGTAGAAAATGGAAAAGGAACCTACATGGGAGTGTGTAGCTACCATTTAGATGTGCTAGTTTTAGAAGGATTTATGTTTTGACACTCTAAAATGAGGCATGTTTCTTTGTTTTCATCTGTTTTATTTTCACAGGTATCTTGTGACAAATTTGATGGGGGCTGACCTGAATAACATTGTGAAGTGCCAGAAGTTAACAGATGACCACATACAGTTTCTCATCTATCAGTTACTTAGAGGTCTTAAGGTACTGGCTAAGTGCAGGAGTCTCAGAGTCAGCAGCTGAAATGTCGCAGTAACATCAGGTTCATTGCACTGACAGTACTTAAAACATTTTTTATATATCTTAAGAGTGTGCAGATAGCAGTAGTTTCAGAAATGATCAGATAAGACTTCTAACTAGAAACAAAACTCCAAGCCTGCCAATGTTTACTTGCAGAATACATGTGAATACACCATTTGAACATTAATTCTATTAAAGTCATTATTGAAGGATAATCATTTGCTATTGTAATGTGTCTCAATTGAACACATTCTGTCATTTGCAGTGTGTGTTTTAGACACATCACTTGTCATGAGAAGGTAGTGAAAAAACTTGTGAAGAATGTCAAATTGATAAAGAGCAATATGGCAAGTAACTCACATTTGTGCTTTGAAAAACACAAACCAATTTGAAAACCTACAGCCCTGGTTTTTGTTGTGTCACATGTGTGAAGAGATAAGAAAGTTAGTTGAGTTCTTTAGATCCCTTCCAATCTCTACCATTCTATGATTCTATGAAGTAGAAGTTTGTCCTGAAAATGTACTGTGTTGCATACAATCACCTAGAATTACTGTGCCTGTTAAAGTCACTGTTTCCTTTAATTGTATCAGTTAAAAATTATACAGTTAGATAACAAGAGATTGGCAGTGAAACTGTTACAAACATTTACTCCAAAAGAATTACAATATGTATAATTTTGCTGACATTAAACAGATGAGTTTCTGTAAAAAGGAGATGTAGAGATTTTCTTGACCCACTGTTGGTTTTCCAAGGTATAAGCAAAAGGAAAAGAGAGCGGTCAGCTGCTTTAGTAGCTAACTTAACAGTAATTGCTGTTTTAGGCATGGAATATAACTGTGTGTTTGAAAGCAAGCCATAGTAAATAGTGCCTCTGAAATATACTTATTACATGATTTTCAGCAAGGCACCTTGTTCTGAGACAGTAATTCTTATTCATGTATGCAGGTTCTGTCGATTTTAGTGAATAAAAATTGCAGAACTGAGCCCTTAATTGCTTTGTCTCATTTACTTAAGTTAACAGCTTAATTAGGAAGATGGATTCTGGAGTTAATTATCCAGCTTGTGGTTTTGAATATAAGGCTGTGTTAGAGCTAAATAATAGTAAGAGTTGTGCTTTAAAGTGAATTTTAATTTCCAAAATGCACTCAGGTGCATTTCTGTCTCTATTTCAAAGGGGAGAGGTTGATGGGGGCTCATCTCTTCTGGAATTGAAGTTCTCATGACTCATTAGTCAAAGAACATTGGTTCATATTTAACTCCTCACATCCATACTGGAGTCATGACAATGTGTATTGAGACACAGGGGAAGCGCTGAGGTGGCTGGTAGACATACTCAGCAGCGTGGAGCACAGACTTTGTGTCCTGCAGAAGCTCTTTGAGCAAACAAGGCATTAGCTTGGAGCTATATAGTTTGGCAGGGTTCTGTGCTGGTGGGTAGAAGACTCACGTTGGCACCAAGAGGAACAGGTGTCCATGTCTCAGCAGAGCAGTGACATGGCTTCTTCTGTCACAAGCATTGGTTTCCTCTGCATTCAGGGCAGCCCTGCCCTTCTGATAAATGGAGTGTAGGTCTGGAACTAGAATGCCCTTGTGTTTTCTTTGGCTTTTCCCGGTTGATAGACTGCATGTAGGTTTTGCAGTCTAGGTTGATAGACTGCATGTAGGTTTTGTAGTCTCTGGTCCTAAAACAGAAGGTGAATTCACTTCTAGAGAATAGAATAAAAAGTTTTCAAGATCTTGCTGATCCTGGTCAGNGAATGCCCTTGTGTTTTCTTTGGCTTTTCCCGGTTGATAGACTGCATGTAGGTTTTGCATTTAGTCTCTGGTCCTAAAACAGAAGGTGAATTCACTTCTAGAGAATAGAATAAAAAGTTTTCAAGATCTTGCTGATCCTGGTCAGTAAGATCATAGATTGATTGGCTGTTAATCCAAACACATGAACAATAGGCAATTTGAGAGTAAGCTTTCCTCAATCTCTGAGGTTTAATATTTTATGTAAAATAAGAGAGACACTAAATAGCCACTGACATACCACTTAGGGTTCCTGCTTCGAAAGTGAATCTGAAGTAATGCTGTCGCTTAAATAGTGACAATATTTTGGTCACTAACCTGTCTCAGGGTGCAAGTGTCTCTTATGTTCACTGTTCACAGTATGGCAAGATGATTTATATCAAGAAGTCAACCCTAATGCTCTCTAGGCCACTGACTTCACTCAGCCACTACCTGATTAATATGGACATCTATATAAGACTGGAAGAAATTTTAAATCAATAAGAAACTTTCATCAGAACAACCACTGCAAGTGCTATCTTTCACGGTAGAATCTACTCTTCATGGTTACCTTTCTTGAAATATCCAGCTCTGGATAAGACAAAACAAGGAGGTTTTGAAGTTCATCACAACTCCGTTTGATCTGAAAATGTAGTGTGACGTCTTTTCTGTATATCAAACAATCAATCTCAGGAGCAAAAAGATAAAACAAGTGATTTACACCTTCCTTCACCTCTAACTTCAGATCTCACCATTTTTTTCCCTTTTGTTTCACAGTATATTCACTCAGCTGGAATCATCCACCGGGTGAGTTCACTCATTGACAATAATAAAAATGAATGGAGTGTGTCACCAAGTGCATTAAATGTGTTACTAAGACACTTTAATGTGTTGTAATATACTTTAAAGGATTAAAATCATACTTGACTAACTCTCTGTTCTGCTACAGGACCTGAAGCCCAGTAACCTAGCTGTAAATGAGGACTGTGAATTGAGGGTAGGTATCATGCTGTTGTAATGAAGAATGGATGTAAAAGCTCTCAAGATGACATTTTTTCTGAGAAAACATTAACTACCATTTTTATTTCTGATTCAATTAATTTCAACCATTTGCTGCTCTTGTTCCTGTGGCATAGGAAACCCATTTCCATGAGCGTGTGTTTTCTTTCAAAGGTTGATTAATGTGAACACATTATCTTTACAAAATTATCATCTCTAGTTTCTCACAGATGGTACATAGGCTAATAATTTGGCCCGTGAGTGAGTCCTGAACTGAGTATATCTTGAAAGTTTAACCTTTGATATGTACCTGCATCTGTCATGAAGCCTTGTGATGACTTTTTTTTTGTATCTATAGAATGTACAAACTAAATTAAATAATGATATGGAAAAATATACCAGAATTACTAACTACAGGCAGTGAAAAAAAAAAAGACTCAAACAACACACAAAAAGAACCCTGCAATCCACACTTTTTAAATGCTACTTAATGTACACGTCTCTATAAATACACATCTGTGTGATAGGATAACACGTAATAAGCATTAGACTCTGGAGAAGGAAAAAATGTCTTTTAACTTTCTAAGCCTTTAAGCCTAAAAATGAGAAGTTTAGCATTTCTCCATGGCAGCCAGAAACATCTTTGTCCCTGTGACTGAGACTGTGATGTAATCACTTTATTCCAGCTGCAAGGGATTTAAGAAAAGATTCCAAATACTGCGAGATCAGCAAAAAAATCACAATAGTGAATAAGAGCAGTGCAGTTAGGTTCTTGTGCTAATCCAGGTCTGTGGTGAGAAACTGTAGTTCCTGTTTGGTTTAGTGACTCTTGCAGATGCTAAGCAAGTTTCATGATTATCCCTTTAATGTCTCCACGCATGTATGTTCAGCATCTGTGAAATTTTATTGGTCATCTGGGTTTGATCATGCACTCTAAAGTGTGTGCTGTATTTTTGTACCGTAAGCAAAGGAGACTTTTGATGTTGTTTTTTTTCATATTACTGTGATATCTATGCACCTCCCTGCCTAGCATTTGTTACACTGCTCTTTGCTTTGTTTATTTTTGTAGCTTTACTTCCTCTGATACCATGTTGCTTTCTAATACAAAAGAAAACCCTCAAAAGCTAGTGGATATTTACAGGTACAAACAAAAAGGAAATAGAAGCAAAAAGGGGGAAAACATGTGAGTGTACACATTTGATAGAAGGGACCAACTATTAAAGAAAAATATTGCTGAAACCCTTATAAAAAATGGGCATTAGTGTTTGAGTTTCACACCATTATTCATGCTTTGTTTGCCTCGTGATTTTATTTTTGCTTAGTTAAAACATAAGTAATGCCTTTAAAGTATGTTAGAAGTAAAGGTGCTAATGTGTTATTCATATCTTAATATTTTTCTTTAGGCTTTTTATATCTTCAAATTGGATTATAACTGGAATTTTGAATGATAACATTTTCTTATTCCCCATGAAAAGGATTACCCATTCTCTTAATAAATAATACTGAATCTCATCATTGGAGGTTGCCACAGATCTTAACTCACATTTCTATTTGAAGAGATGCTAACTAGCTCGGATGACTGACTTACTGAACAGCACTGAGGCTCGGATGGTACTTAACCTTTTACAACAGTGTCTTTTTGAGTTAGGGATACCTTTTAGCTCTGAAATTAATGAGACATAGACTAATCGAAAAATAGAAAGGAAAGAAATGAGCAGGAAAAAAATAATTGAAGTAACTTCCTGTCAATGTAAACTTAGCAAAGGAGAGCATACAGAAGGGAACATTTTGTTTTCAAGCCTGTAAGTAATATGTGTACCTAAATAGAGCTCTTCTGTTGTTTCTGTGAGGGAGTTCTACTGAAAACAGATGGCATGTGGTTTAAATCTACCTTGTTATGCTGGATATATGTTCCTCTCCCAGTGGCATCAGAAATGGTGCGTGATTTGGGTAAAGCTTGGGTAGACATAAGAGGGAAACGACAGAACTTCTGCAGATTTGTCATCAGCTTGTGTGTTCTTTAAACTTTTAAATGGCTGGTGGCACTTACTGCTAGTGTTTTACACAAGCATTCCCAGTTGATAGTGTTACATTTTTTATAGCAACAGTGCTTATTTTTAGCAAATGAATGTCAGTGGAAAATTGAACTTGAGGCAAAATGTAAAGTTTGCCTTAGAGGACAAAGGGCTAGGCCCATTGCAGTGGAAGCATCTTTATGTAGAGTCATCAGATGGAGGGACATGGCAGGGAGAGCAGATGGGTTCATCCGCAAAGCGTTGATGGTTTACTTCACTGTTAGTGAGGGACTATGGATAAACTCGGAAACGAGTAATGGGGAAAACTGGTACCGCTAACAAAAGTGGAAAGGGCTGGTTTACATCTTTATTTATTTGTTTGTTCTATAGATTTTAGACTTTGGCTTAGCTCGACAAACTGATGATGAAATGACTGGATACGTTGCAACGAGATGGTACAGAGCTCCAGAAATCATGTTAAACTGGATGCACTACAATCAAACAGGTAAACTGTAGAGACTCGTGTTTTGCTACAGCTGGATATAATCAGAGTTTTAAACCAAGAGGCAACTCTGTTCAAGGATCTCTTTGATTTATCATCAACATTTCTCTCTCTGGTTTTGGCAGTTGACATCTGGTCAGTTGGATGCATCATGGCAGAGCTATTGAAAGGGAAGGCCCTATTTCCAGGGAATGATTGTATCCTTAACATAAAAATTGAATACATGGAATGCAGCTATTAAAATATTCTCTAGTTATTTCCTTTTTTTTCTTTTTAATGACTTGAGTATTTCTATGGAGTTTTTTTGAGGTAAGAAACTTCTAAAACAGCAAACAATTTTTGCTAATCTTTCAGTTTAGCGCATATGACAGATGAACATAAGACCTACCAGTAGAAAAAAAAATGGTAACAGATGTTCCTAAAACACAATAAGTTACATTTATTCTTTGTTGTGTATCTGCACTTAAATAATAACCTAGTTAGAATGAGCAGATTTCTTCCATGTGTGTATCTTATTGAAATAACATACATTAAAACTGAAGCTGACTAAAGACAATAATTTCGGTCAGCTAATATAATTGTTTTAAAATAGAGCTGGTCTTTGGCTGTAACTTCCTGTAATGCAAACAAATTAACTTTTAAGTGAATTAATAGGCATATTGTGTCTAGTTATAGGGGGGAAAAAAAGCCAACAGGAGCCACAGAACCCCTTCAGCACTGTGCTCTGGTCCTCGCTGGAGCATTGGGGATTTTTGTTGGCGTTTCCTGTGCTGGCAGGAGGAACAAAAGAGCTGTTGCTGAGGAGAGCAGTAAAATAAGAAAAGAAAACTGAAGAAAAACACAGAATGAGGAATGAGGAAACAACTGCATCAGAGGAGGAAAGCTTTAAATATGGGGAACAAAAGCACATTCTTCTGTACTGAATATTGACATTTCTTGCTACTATGAAATCCCTCAAAAAGGAAATTCTTCTTCTAAATTTAAGCCATTGCTGGGTACAAAACAACATGACATTAGAATTGCCTGAAAAACTGTCAAGTGAGCTGAGACACCAAGTCTCCCTGCTGACCTTTCCATTGTGCTCAGCATCATTAGGCTCTATTGGAAGCACAGGCATTGTCCAGATGTTCATCATCTGAATGACGATAGTGCCTCAGATTGCTTGATTACACGATATGTGGTATTTGGAAAAATCAATACATCTAGTTATCAAGAAATAAGAGATCTTTTGCTGTTACGAGGTATTATGATTACATCTGTTTTTAAAAACCCTGTAAGATAACCTTGAGTCTCTAGGGAAAATGTATTATACCTTACAGGTCATATATGACAATGAAAAATTTTCAAAGTTTTTAATCTTCAGACTGATAGAAAGCTCATTTTTAAAGCTACCAAATGAAAACTTTCCATTTAGCAGCTCTCACGTTAATAATCTATCCCTAAGTGCTGAATCATATTAGAACGCTCTTCAGAAATCCTTCAGATTAAGGAAACATAAATGTGCTGTGAGAATTCAGTTTAGAATTATGTTAAATTGGGAACTAAAACAGGAAAGCATTCTTTCACATGTACATTTCTCACATATGGGAGCACCTGACAGATTCATATCGATAGAGAAGTTAGAACTCCAGGACTAGGTTTAGGGCCAGGTGTGAATTGGTATCCTTCCATGGACTATGATGGAATCATCTTGCTGAATAGTTTTAAACATCTTAACTGTCTATGTGAAAGCTGATGAATTGTTTGAACCCAGAAGGACCCTGTGCTGTTTATTTCCCTGAAACAATGCAGATATCGATCAACTAAAGAGAATAATGGAAGTTGTGGGCACGCCCAGTTCTGAACTCCTAAAGAAAATATCATCAGAGCATGTGAGTTCACAGCTTCCTTCAGCTAACTTACATTCTATCAGTCATTTCTCTAATTGGTGTCATGTGTCACTGGTGGTGTTACACAGATACTTTGATATGGAAATATTTTATTTTGCCACTGTGCTTAAAGAAAATTCAAACTAATGCTCAACTCAGTTTCAATTCAAACCGATGCTCAGCATTACATTGCTGTTATTAAACCTGAGGTTTCTGTAATTTTTATGCTTTCTGTTGTTGTAAGGGATCTAAACAGAATCAAATATGGGAATGTCAAATAAGGGATATCAGAATCAAATAATGGGTGTTCTGCACGAGTCCTGCCATTTGGATCCCTAGCTTGAAATTTGTATTTATTTGTCTTTGTGAAGGCTTCTGTGGTTAACAGTGTGATTTTTAACTCTCTATATAACCTCTTTAAAATATTAATCTAGTAAATTAACAACTTCCACTTTGTTTCTCTGCTAAAGCTATACTTAAAGGATTCACTTTAAGCAATAACCATGGATATTCAGTTGAGGAATGAGATGTGGTATTGACCGATGAAGGCAGATCATGGGCACAGTGTAAAATTTCAGATAAATGGCAGCACATAGATACCTCTTGAGCAGAAGATGTTTTCTTCAACCTTTTCTGTATACACTAATGACTGTGTCTCAGCTTGTGTGTATATTGATGGATTTTCTTTGAACTGACTAATGAATACAGTAGTGGGTTAAGTAAGCAGGAGCAGTAGGAGAGCCAGAAGAACACAGTATTTCTAGAAGGTCCAAGCATAGTGAAACCTCACCAGTGCAGCCTCAGAGTTTGTGAGTACCCAGCAGCTGAGAAAGATTAGGGTAGGAGGAAGATCCATCCTTGTGACAGGGACTAGATCTACCAGCAGATCTCAGACTGAGCTGTCCTAACAATAGGTCCCTGCGTGGCCTTTATGTCTTAAAAAGTACCTACGGTTTTTGCAGTAACATGTTCAGAGCAGCATATGCAAATGTGTGATTTACCCACAACTAAGTCGGTTTGTGGGCATTTTGATTATGAGATTAAGCACAGAGATAGTATCCGCTTTTGTCTTTAATTTCTTGTGTTTCAGAGCATACCTCAGTGAGCTACAGGAATCCCAAAACTGTTTTACTGGGGCTAATTACACCTTGAGAGCATAGGGAGAACACAAATACCAAGTTAATGAATGGGGATGCTGTTAGGTGGCCTCTGGTCTGCTGCTGCCTGCTTAGAAAAGCAATATCAGATGAGGTACTTGCCTCTTGTAAAGGAATGTTTATTCTGTTCCTTTGTTCGAGTTCTTCTCTACCTTGTGGTGTGGCCTTATTTTTTAGATAACTCTTAATCAAACTTGCAGTCCTGGACAATTCTTGTCATTCCTCTAACAGCAAGGTCAGAGGTTTTCTGAAATGCCAAGCCTATTTTCAGTTATAAGTAGAGGATTAAAGAATTGGAAACCAAAATATCAACTCATGAGCTGTTTCAGCACAAGTTACTGAGCTGTTTCATCAGTCTTTCATGTTAATATAGGTTTAAATGATGCATTTCATTATTTTCAGAATAATTTAAATGTCTGGATTCTAATGGTTGGGTTTCTGTGTTGAAATATGTAAGCAGAGGGTATGGGTTGCTAAGTAAGCTTTGATAGGTCTCTGTTGTTTTCAAAGGACTTCTGGGAAAGGTTGGAGATAATGTTGACCGTATCTTGTTCAGTCATGTTTGGATTAGTGATGTTATTTGATGTCTGTACAGAAACAAATAATCCACAAATCCACAGATGTTTGTTGTAAGATAAATTTACCTCTTGTTGCTATCCTAGACTGTACCTTCCATGCAAGAATAGCTGATAGCGCTCTTTTGCTTTCCTGTTGATTTATATGTACAAACTAATGCCTCAGAAGACTTAACTCTGATAGGAGCTGCACACTCTGACCTTTTAGCAGGTGCTTGCTGCCTCTATGAACTTCAGCGGTATAAAATAGATGGAGGACCGAAGGCTTTGTTTGACTAATCTTTAAACATTGTTCTCTGCTTGACTGGCTACAAGTGCTAAGAAGAAATAATCTTTGTAGAAAAACTTGCTGTCAGCCTCCCATAAGAAAACGGGGAAATACCAATATAGTTTTATCAGTTTAGACACATAATGCATGAAGGCTTCCTACTTTTAGTAAGACTCTGAAATGTGTCACCAGTGATAGTCTAGAGTTTTGATAGAATATGCTTACATTTTAGAAGAGGTAGAACAATAAATAGATCTGCCTTGTTAAATTAGAACACAGATTGAAAGTGACTGTGCTATGCAATGATTTTAGATATATGTCAGTTCATCATAGCTATAGAAATAAAATTATGGCAGAGAAAACAGCGTGAGGAACTGGATCAGTTTCCAAAATGTGATTGTAGGATTGCACAGATGATATGCCAGAGTATTTTATAGTCACTTCTTGATAGCCCAGAAGATAGTTCCATAGTTCTCAATTCAATACCTCACTTGAAATGATGGAGCTGTTGTTATCAACAGCTTTATTTCTTCTGCTGTATTCAGTAGGCCAAGGATTGTTAGTTAGCCTCCTGCAGATAGTCTCCTAACAGGATTGCTAAGTACAGAGGGAGACATCCTCATAACAAAGATGTTTGGAAAGAATTCAGGTTTGTTCAAAAATCAACTGGGTTTTTTACAGATTTGAGGACAACCATTTGCCTCTTTCACTGTCTCATTTCAGAATCCCCTGTTCTGTCTGATCCCAGCTCTTAGGACCAGCATTCAACCTCTTGCCAATTTATCTAACTCAGCCCAGAAATTCATACCTCATGTAATGTCAGGCTCCATGTTGACATTTATGGGTCCAATACGTGGGTAAGCTTTTCTGAGCTGAGTTTTTACAGTCATGGTAACAAGGCAAGTTATACATTCTGTTAAATATCCGAAGATCTGTGCCCTGGAATATTCAGGATTTATTCGTTGGTTAGTGAAGCTACTCTTCAATAGATGAGAAAGAGAAGGACACAGATTGAATTATACCACTTCACTCTAGGTAACTGAAAGATGATTTAGGTTGCAATTTCTGGTTGAATGTTACATGCGTGTGTTTCTTGGGGAAATACTGCAATGAACTGGTAAGTACAGGTGAAAACATAAGTGCTAATGCTTGAGCCTTGGAGAAAAATATACCTGTTTAAAATTATCTTGTTTATTGTGCAATATACAGGAGTAATTGTTTAAAACAAAGTCATATATTATGGTTTTAAGTAAAAAACGTTTCCCACATGTTTTAAGAAACAAAAAATACTACATCGGGTGTTTTAGAGTTGGTATGGTTACCTTGGGCAAAATTTAACCTCCATGTGTGTGGTATGTGTATTGATTTATTCCTAGGCAAGAAAATACATTGAATCTCTTCCACATATGCCTCAACAGGATTTGAAAGCAGTATTTCGTGGTGCCAATCCATTAGGTAAGAAAGTCAGAGTGCTCTGGATTAAATCTTCCACTTACATAGGAAGTCAGCCCTTCCTTTGCTAGATGCTCTTATATAATAATGATCAGATTAGTGAGAAAAAAAAAACTTTCATCTAGAGACTATTTTCCCTTCATGAAGCCTGTGTCTTTTGTTTCTGGTGGAGATTATGGGAACCTTCTAAAAGAAGATGGTCTGTCGATGAAAAGCAAAAGCCAGCTATATAAATATAGCAGGAATAAATAAAGATGTCATGAGGTGTGGTCTATAGACATCACTTCTGGCTCAGGAAGGCCATGAGCTGTAAATGGCTGGCGAGCAGGAGAACAGAGCAGGAAGTATAGCTGTTTAAATGACCCTCTTGAGTATTATTTCTTAGGAATGTATTAGCTGTTGTTGGACACAGTGGGCTAGACAGACCTTTGGTCTGATCCTGAACAATTGTTTTTGCATCTAAGCAATTGGTTCTGCCTGTACAAAAGAGATATTTCTGTGAACTATTTCTTGTGACCTGGTAAAGGAGATGTTTGAGTGAGTCACCAGAGTCATGTACAAGTGCCTGGTCAGTACCATCTAGTGCACATTAAAGTGTTGTATGTAGTAGGCGTCCGGAAGATCTCGGATTGTAACGCGAGGGGTGAAGAGGAGGTGAGAGGTCTGGCACGGGGCAGAGAGAGAGGAGGTGCTTATGCCAGCAGATATAAGGGCATAACATAAACAATAAAGGGGAGATAGAGCACCATCCACACCGTGTGTGCAGTGATCTTTTCCCTCGACTGTCGGAGAGCTGGGATATCAGTCTGAACCACCACGTAGTGTTGCCTGCAACGGCAACAATTGTATATAGGGAAGTATTATGGACTAAAATGTTTTTAATTCATTCCATGTATTAAAAGACAATTTTAATTTTTTACAAATACAAGTAGCTGTGAATGCTTTCCTATTAAAAAATGGAATTTGTTTGTATGAGGCACATGAGCACATGCTACATATTTATATTGTAAAAGCAAATTAATGACAGTGCTTACATGAAAGCACTAAAAATCATTTTTATACTATTTTAAATGGTTTTGATAAACTTTCCATATAAAACAGATTTCAGTCTTACAGATCTCTCCCATTTCTAATGTTCTACAACTGTCAACTTCAAACATATTTTCTTTATGCTGTGTTCTGTAAAGTTGCTTTGAGGTTTTAATCTGATTATTTCACTGGTGCAGCTAACTGGATGTGTAATCTCACATTCAAAATTTTAAGCTACTTAAGTTTGCACTGGTCAGAACCAAGATGCCCAACACAGGTATTTAACTTTTAAGCACGCAGAGATCTTTTCAGAACGAAAGCCTTGGATGCCTGAAGAGGTGAATCAGATACCAGATAGGTGATAATGAACCTTTGCACATAACACCAGCAAAACAGAAGCTTCCTTCAGTTCTGAAAATTGTACTCAAAGTATAACATCTTCAGAACTTATTTGGTATATTGTCTAAATTTTGTGGGTTTGCCAATGCTGTAAACTGTGTTTTAAGGTGAGTGAGAATAGATTGAGTATAAACAGTCACCTTCACTTTTATTTCTAGATGGTCTCTTCTGAACCACACTTCTCTTTTTCCCTTAGCTGTAGATCTTCTTGAGAAGATGCTTATATTAGACAGCGATAAAAGAATTACTGCCTCGGAAGCACTTGCACATCCATACTTTGTACAGTATCACGATCCAGATGATGAACCTGAGGCCGAGCTGTATGATGAGTCAATAGAGAATAAGGAGCGAACTATAGATGAATGGAAAGGTAACAGAATTGCACACAGTAATTAATACATGCAGCAAAAGAAAACCTTACTTAAGTAACAATTTTTCGTCTGTTTGTAACCAGAGCAATTTGGATTCTTAAGCCTCAGGGAAACAAGACAAGGCCATGTTTGTACTTGTGGAAGTGAGGAGGTGGAAAGGGTTGTGTTTGCTCTATGGATTTTGCTCTCTTCCCTCATTCTATCATCTCTTCAGTTGATTCCCTGTAGCAGGTTTAATCTTAACTAAAAGCTGGTGCTAGTTACCAGGAAACCAGATGTTCTGCCTTGCTTTCAGTTTTCCTAGGTGAAACCCTCAGCTGAAGTAACTCTCAAGTTACTTCAACTGGCAAGTGACACTATTTGAGATTCTGGTCTAGATTTGTTCACAACTAGAAATGAATATTTTCCACAGAGATGTGTAGTTTGTTAATTATTCTTTAGATAGCCAAGTAATTGGGATTAATAGATAAACTATCTATTGATCCTGCTTGAAATGAGAATTGATGACTTACCAAAAGCCATTCTTGAGAAATGCTGCGACAACCTTTTTTGATTAATTTCATCCTTGCATCATGATCACATTGCACTACAGTACCACAGAAGTAAATGTTAAATGAAGACATATTATGCTGAACAATCCTTACTAGACATTTTAAACTGAGAGTAATGTCCTAGAAAACCAATTGTTCCTGTTTATCCATAAAGTCCTTTCCTTGGCTTAAGACGAAATGCGTATTCTATAAAATAAGTCTTCTGTTTCTATTTGTATATTCTGTAACTTTTATTCCAGGAAGGTTTGATAAAAGTGTATTAGCATAGTGAATAGGTTTATGATGAAAAACAGTGACCACCCATGTCTTACTCATTCCCTTCCACTTGAGCCATGTTTTATCCTGAGCATTGCAGGGAAGACAAGCAGACCGACTACAGCAAATACATCTTAAAGAAAGATGGGAGCAGGGTCGTGGATCTCTCTACAATAAAGCAACCCTCTTGAGGTCCTGCAAATGGTTTTCTAGAAGCCTACTGGGTGTGTAGAAACAAAGAGGATTGACTGGTGTCACTCTACACATGCTGTCCTCTGCAAACCTGGCAGCATACAGCACTGTCCAGACATATTGCTTATTGAGAGGCATGTTCCATTTCCTGCTGTATTTAGTTTTCTGCTACTCTTTCAGGTGACTGAGTCTTTGACAGGAAAGTTTAACAATTTCCGAGTTATAAAGCTGATTTCCGTCTGTGATGAAATTGTTGAAATTATTTCAGGAACAATCTTAGCTTAACACTTTCTGAACTGAAATGAGTACATGAAGGTGAATTCTCTAGGAAGGACAGTATCATATTTTTCTTCATCGCTGTCCTTGCTGGAGCTACAGGTCAAATTCCTTCTTTATGCACAGGAAAATAAAGACCTGAGACAAAAATCTCACAACTAGCACAGGACATGCAGCTCTTCCTCTCGGCCATGCTTTTTATCTTGTGGAATAAACTTTTTATTTTCAAAGACAGTATGTGCCACATTTAAGTAAGATGAAATGAAAGATGACTATTTGCATAAAATGTTTGTGTTGGTGAAATATTGACCCAGTTTCTCAAGATGTCAGCTGATGACGACATATTCCATTACTATGAAAGGCACAAAACAGGACACGACTGTCAGCATGAAAAGATAAAAGGCTATTCCTAAAGCAGGCTAAAATAGCAGGGAATCCACGTTTCTAGTGGAAAATACAACTGTTACATGCTTCCAAGACAAAAGAAAATTTTATTCAGAGAACCTTAAAATTAAGTCAGTTACAATGAAACATTAAAAGAAAAACCTCAGACCCTGGATCTCAAGGCATGAGCACAGAATTTCAAGTGATTTATGTTGAAGGCAATTGAGTGAGAGATGATAAAGAACATTGTCTGCAGTTAAAAGTGTGTATTTTAAAACCTGTTTGGGTGCTTTTAAAGATTCCATTTTCCATTACATTTTGTCTTTTATTACATCATTTTGGCAGGTCATCTGACAGCATAATTGATGTTTCCATTTCAGGGTCTGTGTGTTTTAGTAATTAGCTGAAGGGGACAGACATGTTGTACGATAACAGTATTTGTAGGTCTAATTTGTAATGTGAGGTTGAGATGGATTCCTACTGAATTCAGTCTATTTTTGGATCTGGGTTCTAAAAAAGCTTGGAAATACAAACTGCAAGTCTCGTGCATCCACACAACAGTTTTGTCTGGAATATTTTTCTTTTGAAGAGAGTATTGCCTAATCCTTTTCCCTCCCTAACATCCTCTCTACAGAACTTACCTATGAAGAAGTGATCAGCTTTAAACCCCCTGACTTAAAAATGGATAGCCTGGAGATAGAACAGTGAATACAGGCAGCTTTGTCTTGCCTTGTGCACTATGAAGACTGTTCAAATATAACCATACAATTTAACCTGTGGTCAGACGTAGATTTTACTATCCAAAGATGTTGGAGAAGATGTGGAAGAGCGGACGCATTATACAGAAGCCAAATGCCATCTGGTTTGGGTGGGGTTCTTTGCCTTGTAGTATGAATGTGTTCTCAACTCACAAAGAGTGATAAAGAACTGCTTCCTTCTGACAAAATTATGCACTGAGTTCTGTTGAGCTGTGTGTTCTGCATGTCTCATTTTATCAGTTGTACGGCCAAAATAAAGGTGACTTTTTAAATTAATTTTTAAATTGAGCATTTAAAGCATGAATGTATGCAAACATGAACACAGAAGTCCATATTGAGCAATCCATTTTTCTCCCCAGCATTTTACCCATCTGTATTCATTTTATTTATAGTTAGTGCCTTTATGAAGAGAGGGCATGGTAGTGAGATAGACAGAATATGCTTATGTAGTCATATCTGTGGTGGTCTTACAAATTTACTGGATGTCTCTCAAGCAATCGTAGCACCAGTTGAAAGTCAGTAAAAATAAATCTTTGTCTCCTGTTTCCATTCAAGTGTCTGTTCTCATTATTTTCCCCACGTATATATTGTTAACTTGCACAATACCCGTTTATGAGTTACTTCCCAATGGCACTCCTAACTGTGCCATCAATGGAGCCCTGGTAAATTTGCCTGAGCTTACAGGAAAGTACCCTGAAGGCATCATGGAAGATCTCTGTAGTCTTCTGGAACTCCAACAAAGGCTGTCACAGATGGCTGTGCAAGAGCACTCAGTTCAGTTCACAGCTTTGAATTCAATATACCTTGTTGGCTTATTTTCCTTCACATAATCCTTGGGAAAATAATCTTATAATTGCCTTTGGAAGACATGACAAAACAAGAAGATTAAAGGATTTGTTGGGGAAAAAAAAATACCCATCTCATCAGAGTTTCTTTTGAAGCAAAATTCTAAAGCTCTGACAAGTTGGGAAATTAGGTAATAAATTGTAGTATGCACCAGATACCAAGATTTCTTAAAGAATTGAATCCATCTGCTTTCCCCATTGAAGGCCTAATACAGAAACAGGACTATCCTTTGGCATGAGGCCTCCTGTGGTGTACTGGCTGTCTTTCTATGTACTTGCAATTCACAATTGTTCAATGTTGTTCATTTCTGTGTCTCGTTCTCAGTCTGTCAGAGTCTCGTTTTGGAGGTGGCTTTTTATATTTAGGTTTTCTGCAACTTTTGTCATTAAGATTCAATTGTACAGCAATTACATGAGGCAATGAATTCTGCTGCATTTATTTACCTTTCTCTGTATCTTTTTTCTATGTAAAAAGAAAGGTTTTTTCTTAATAAACAGATTTTTAAAAACCCATCCTGTCCATGATCTTTGCTTTTTTCAGAGATCCTTGTCTGTCCTCTTTGAGAAATAGAAATGGGCATGTAGTCTAAGCATGTGCTCCTAATTTGTGGACTAAGTGGTGGACTGTTGTTGATAATTTTGGCCAGTAACTTGTGTTCAACTTTCTGCAAGGCATATGAATCTGAAAGTAAATGCCTGTGTGGAC
Source organism: Urocolius indicus (assembly GCA_013401255.1). Lineage (NCBI taxonomy): Eukaryota > Metazoa > Chordata > Aves > Coliiformes > Coliidae > Urocolius > Urocolius indicus. The sequence goes on from WBNH01004888.1 coordinate 169,666, forward strand.
TTTTGCAAGTCCTCAGAAGTGTTGTCTGTCCATCATTAGTTTGGCTTCCTACAAAGCTGGATGAGGCTTGTAATGGTCACACAACAACTGAATTTCATGCTGACTAAAATAAGTGAAGACATTGTAAATCACTAAGTCATTTGTCTGTCTACATAATGAAAATAATCACTTAGTAATATCTTAAATATTTTTCTTTTCATTTATTTGTTTACCAGTTACCAGAGAAGTAGCTCAGTGCTTTATTTTCTCTGAAACCTGATAAAAAGCACGCTGGCCTATTCTGCAGCTCTGTCCCAGCTGGAAGGGCAAGGATGAAGTAAAGAGCTTTCACAAGAACCTCCTGCATCCAATGGTAATTAATTTACTGTGGGATTTGTCCCATCTTTTATTTAATCTGGTTTCCTGCCTATGAGGGTGGCCACCACCAAATGTTTCAAAGGATGTGTAAAACTGAATAGACAAAGACCAGATGGTCTGCTCTTGTCAAAGAAGCTCCACTACTGGAGGTAGAAAGAAAATTTGATATCACTTCCAAAATTTGTTCTTCTGGCAACTCTGAATCTTCCTCAGAATATTTCTTATTACATTCAAAGATGGTTTTTTTTTTCAGAGATAAATTATGTAGGAAGAATACGGTCATAGCCACATTTAAACTAATCAAAGGTGACAGTAATGAGTAACAAGAGCTCAGCTATTTTTAATGAAATACCATCAAAACCCATAAATCATCTCATTTTAATGTCAAGAAAAACTGTAAGGGAGAGAGACATCTTTTTCCCAGCTTTGCAAAATGAAGGTGATTTCTTAGACCTCAAATGACACTAATTAAATTTTTCTAGAGCAAATAACTGAATCCCTTGTGGTAATGCCACATGGGACTGGAATGTGATAAGTTTATCAGTTTACAACAGCAGGACAGGGTAATTGGAAAGCCTGTACCCCACTGGGACAGAAAGGTGGGAGGCTTAGCACTAACAATGCTTATCATTTGAACACAGATGGAAAAAAACATTTGTCAACCAACACAAACAAGCGAATGGAGGTAGACATCTAGGAGTCAGGGCTTTGCCAGGTTTGGTGAACCTGAAAGGCAGATTGCTTGGAAGTAAACTAATATAAAAGGATTTTATTATATAAAAATGTATTTGCTAACAATGTCTTTAATGAAGGCATTGTTTCCATGGCCCAGACTTTATTTGCAGAGCTCAGAGTGGAGCCTGCTCAAAATGTTAATCTCCTGACACCACTCTTACTGTCACTGTTACAATCATGCCTTTGTAGGTGCTCTACACATCATGTGTATGTTTGAAGAGAGCATCACAGGTTTCAGCCCACGCTCAGTAAGGGTGCGCATCATCCCTGACCACCTGCAAAGCACAGAAGGGATGCTGGGAGGAGGCACGCCTCGGGCTTCCACTGGGGGAGAACACAACTCTCCAAGGGCTTTTTCTGGTTTACTGTCATTGATAACAGATTGTTTCTAACCTGAATTTACCTAATCTCATTTTCAGTCATCTTATTTTCCCTCCACCTACTGAACTGAAATCACTTCTAGTATTTATTATCTCACTCTATAACCAGTATTATGTGCAACCCCAAGTCTAGTAATTTTATCATCACTGGCAGTAAAAGGTTTTTCAAAAGGAAAAAGAAGTCTTCTGCATACATCCCCATCTTTTGACATGCAGAAGTATACACTACCCTTTCTTTAAAATCTGAAGCCCAGCAGCAAGAAATTGGTATGCCACAGCCAAAGCAGAAATAAAGACAAGACTAAAGAACTCTCTAATTTACAATGGAAATAAAATCCAAGGATGGCTTAGAGGAAAAGCACAGCATTAGAGAGTATCACGTGCCATAATACACAGAACTTACAAAGTGGCTACACAAGTATGAAACAGCAGGGAATTTATTGGGGAAAAAATAATGAGATTCAGTAATCAACACATATATGAAAAAAATACACCACACACCAGTAGGTCAAGAGCCATTAGGTAGACAACATTGTTGTAGAATTCACATTAGTGTTTTTGGTGTGGTTTTGATGTGGTGCGACATATGAAAGCAAGAGGGAAGGAGGGTCACTATGGTGCAGGATCAGATGCAGCGAGCTCACCCTAGGGACAGGAGGGGGACAACCCTTTCATGGACAAAAGGCTGGCAGCAAGAGCACCTTTAACAGAGGTGGGGAGCAGTCACTACAAAAGCCACTTCCTTCCTCTCTTCCTGTCACGTGCGCTCCTGGATCGTAACAAGAAAACAGATCTCCACTTTCCTGACTCTCAGGACCTGGTCAAAGATGAAGCTGCTCAAAAAGTACTGTATTCAGCTGCAGGCACAAAGTACTTATGTATCCTTTGCTGCATCTGTAAATTACTGACTCAGCCCAAGAATCCCTGACAGATGACCAGTGGTAAAGATTCGTCTCTTGCTAAAATTGCACTGTAAATAGGTTAACTTATGTCCTTTGGAAGCAGCAGAAAGGTATTCAGCATCGGCAAGATCAGTTAGGAAGGAATATATAGCAACACCTCTGTGTTAAAAGCAGCTGCCTGTTCAGCTTACATGTGAATCATGGTGCTAGTGTTTATGAATGTAGAGCAACTTTCTAAAGCTGGCCCTTGGAAAATCAGCACTCTCACACAAGTGAGAGTACCAAGTGTCATTAATTTATGAGTCTAGGCAAAAAGCATAAGGGGTTTTAAGGGACTGGTACCAAGAGACTCAGAAATCTGCATTAGTGTGGCTGCCGCTGACCTTCTTTCTGCTGTAAGATAAAATATTGAACTGATATGCCTAAAAGGGTCTAAGTTTCCACTACAAGGAGCAAATATATTTTGAGTTTCCTATTCAAACACTGATCTTTCAACCCATCTGACACTTAAGCCATTAGTCATGGGATTTCCACATAATGAGCGAAACCATTCAATTAGGTTTCCATCCTGCATGCATACAAATGCTTCATTTTGCACTCACATAGTCCCCTAGCTTCAATTACTGTCACAAGTTCAGATGTGTACCACAGCACAGGGGTTTTAGCTAGTCCTTTTAGCTTCCGATTTGATCACAAGTGATATCGAACACAGTAGAAATACTGAATCACAGTGGCAGCCCTGAGACAAATGTACATTAACTCTGCCATAACTGGCAGCCTCCACTGAGCCATACTTTGCTCCTTGTAGAATAATATCCTGTAGACTAGCACTAGGATAACATATTCCTGTTTCATTCCCATTTAATAATAGAGCCCAAAGGCTCAAATTGAGACTAAATACCAGTTACTTTACTGTCTGTGCAGAAACAACACATTGTACTCGTGTCCTGTCCAGCTCTCTCTTTAGGCTGAGACTGAAACACAACAAATGGGTGTGATGTTAAGGAAGATGGGAAAGACTGGGTAAGAGTACCACCAAGATTTTGCTGGTTTAAACATATGATGTTGTACAATTACATAGAGACAAATACTTAAAGCTACCAAGCAGTAATACCTACTAATGCTCTTTTTGTTTGATTTTGGCATTGAAGTTGAGAAACTTAACAGAAGTGTACTTTTCCCTCTGTGCACAGCAGCATCTCAGACTGCCACAATCTGTGGTAGTTTAAAAATTAAACTCCTGCAGTTTATGGAGAGGACCTTTAGGTAGGCTCTGAGGTCAAGGAGTTAGTAGAGTGCTAAAAGCAGTTGGTTTAAACACAACTGCCTGCTGCCCTCTCCTCACTCCTCCACTCCCCTCCAGCAAGCACAGATAATGGGGTAGTAAATAGTAAGTTCTCACTAGGTGTCTTGAACAAATGAAATGGCTAGCTTAAAGAATATATTAGCACTTAGGTGGTGCATATTTATTCCTTTCTGCTGATGGCTGAGTGGTCTCGCAGCATAGTGAGGCCCTCAGGAGTGCTCCATGTCACAGAAACTGGAACCATAGCACTCTGCTCAGGGGGCAGAGACACAAAACCAGAAAAGTTGCAAAATAGTTGGCAGCAGCTCCTCAGGGGAAGGGTGTGGATACAATAGCATGGGAATATTTTCAGATGAAACTCAGATTTTTAGTTCTTGTTGTAATAAATAAAATGGACTTACTTCCTCCATGGCAACATATCTTAAGCTGACAAGAACAGAGAACTTTTTGTAGGTGGTGATATAGAAAGCTGGTTGAAAAAGTAATATTTTAGGAATCAGCTTTTGACAATTCAACAAGATTTAATGCTTAGTGACATTTAAGGTACGTTTGCCCATACCTAAATTATTCATTTGTGAATTAGTATGTCAACAATAAAATGGCCACGGGAAAGACATCTTACAGGCATAAACAGACAGAAGGGTGGGAACACGCTTGATTTTTCTAATGAATTTGTATGTTCTCCTGTCTTCTTCTGGTTGAATCTGCATTGCCAGTGCCTGGACTGAGGATCAAGGTTCCAGTCCTGCTCCTGCTCACACAGATGCACACTGCTGATTAACAGTTTGCTACAAGCAGCGTTCCTGTCAAACTGTCTCTCCAGACTCCACACATGCAGAATGTCCCAGGACAACACAGCTAGCTTTCTTAACTTCTCTCTTGCAGAGCTCCTGCTCCAGCACTGATGCCCCACATCCAGGCTGGAGTGTAAATTGCACTCTCAGTCCTAGAGGGATTAGAAAGACTACTGTATGCATCCCATTCACCAGCTGCTTTGCAGGTGGTGGCGACCTTCCAACACGCTTGAAAGCTGGCTCTTGAGAAAATAGCAAGGTATCAAAACAAATGTTTCTTCCTGGTAACTACCATGCCAAGCTTCCCTTTATGGGATGGGCACTAGAAAATGAGAGGGAGGGGGTGTTAATCATTAATGCATTTATTATCTTTTATTAACAACGTCTAAGGAAGGTCCCTTTTTATTTTATAAACTTCACAGACAACATATGCCAGAAGCAGAAACATCTGATAGCATTCCTTTTTTCATTTACCCTGTCAAGCACACATTCCCTGGGATAAGCTACAGCCATAGTATCCTATTAGTCTCACTGCAACAGGTTGTGTTTGGCAAAACACATCACTATGTATCCGGCCCAGCCTAGCAGGATGCAGAGGCTCATGCATTTTATGACACTGATGTAAGATTTATCACCTGTGGATGAATCCAAGTTTATCCTCTTGCTCCCTTCATAGGCACTTTTAATGGTTCCATTAGACAAAGCTTCCCTTGTGACACAGTGTTGATTTCCTAGTCTTTTCTGTAAGTGTATTGGTTCACGTGCTGTATGTGGGACCTGACGGGGAAAGGTGGTCTTGTATTTGATCAACGCTGCTACCTTATTCATCTGTAGCAAAGTATACCTAAACACTTATACGAAGGAAAAACATGGGAAAAACAGCATTGGCTAACCTTGTAAATGAATTTAAAATATCTTACAAAAGTTGCTTTGTAATATTCTCAGCTTCTGCACAAAGGTAATGCCTTGGTGCTGGGTTAGTACTTTCTCATCTACTGTATCAAAATCCTCTACTTTCTGCCTTGATAAAAGCAAGCAGTAAGAAAGCCACAACTGGATAAAGGAAAACCGGCGAGGGATCAAAAGCAAAACTAATCTTTACTGTATTAGAAACATACATATTTGTCATTAAAAGTAATTTAACTAATGGACTGGCTCAATATTGAAGGAAGCTGCTCTATCCTTCACCTTGCCCATACCACATCTCCCTCCAGCCATCATCTGCTGGGATGGTGCATATTAAAATCAAGCATGTATCATGAATCTAACACTTGACATGAGCCTTGCAGTACCTGCCCAGTGTCAGAAGGTTGCTTTCCATTCTCAGTAAAGCAGGGAGTTGAACAAGTCACTACTGCTCAGCAGAGAGCAGCACCAGAACACGTAGCAGCTAGGTAGAAGGGTGTTTTCCTCCTGCACCCAACACATGAATATTGGGAGGGAGGGAGCGCAGGGCTGGCCTTCTACATTTGGTAGTCAGGCATGAAAACATCTGAGCCCATGGCAAATACCAAAAAGGGAATGGGAACAACAAAATTTGCCCAGATTGCCCCTTTCAAGCTAAGCTACAAAGCTCAGCTCTACTGACAGCAAGTCTAAATGACCTAACCTCAGCTAACCTCAGGGGTGAAGTCAGACAAGACAAAGGCTTTACCAGACCCCAAGGACGTGAATTTTGACTGTATTCACACAGAGAACACATAAAACATTTTTTAAAGCAGGTCTTTGCTCTACATGTGCCAGTCTGGGCCTATTTACTAGGGAGATAGCAAGAAGGTAACTATTGTCCCTACTCCAGCACTGCGGCTGTTTCAAGGTGCTGCTCGCACGGTTTCATTATAGCACCAAGTATGAGCAACTGAATCAAGTGTGAGCTTGTTTCTGTTTAACTACACGAAACACTGCTGAAACCTGAGGTCTGACCTTGAGATGAACTGGGAAGCCCTCAGCTGTACGCTTCCGTGCAGAGGTCATTTGAAAGCTCGCCGTTGTGCTCTCGGCTCTCTCTCATCGGTTACAGCCCCTCACCCTCCTTAACGCTTTCCTGCAAAAGTCTGTTGCATGTCACCAGAGCCAAACTGCGACGGCCAGAAGCGCCCGCCCCACGGCAGGGATCTGCGCAGGCAGCCGGCGCCTCGGCACCTGCCTGCCAGCTTGTCCGGCTCTACGGCCGGTCCCGGTGCCGGAGCAGCCCCGGCGGAGCGGGCGGGCGGCCCGTCGGCTGCGCGGGGCGGGGGCGGGAGGTGCCGCTCGGCTCGCCCAAGCCCGGCCCCTCGCCGCAGCCCGGCTCGGCGGCGCTCGCCGCTCCCCGCTCAGCCCCGGCCCGGGCTCTTTGTCGTCGGGTGCCGTAGGGGGGCCGCAGCGCCATGTCCTCCCCCAAGAACGGCTTCTACCGGCAGGAGATCACCAAGACGCTCTGGGAAGTGCGGGACCGCTACCGGGACCTGCAGCCGGTGGGGTCCGGCGCCTACGGAGCCGTCTGGTGAGCGGGGCGCGGCGGGGCGGGCGGTGCCGGGACGGGGCGGCGGGGCAGCCCCCCGCGGGAGCCTGTGCTCCCGGCCGGCCAGCCGCCTGCGCTCGCGGCCCGGCTCGCCTGCGCTCGCCTCGTTCCCTGCCAACTTTTTCCGGCGGCTGTGCTTGAGCCTGGCTCCGCCCGGGGCTGCTGGTGCGGTGCGGTGCGGTGCAGCCCGGCTCTCGGCGGCGATCCGGCCGGCGCAGCGCGCTCCGGACCACGCGCGTTGGCACGCGAGCAGAGCCCTGCAGTGAGCAGAGCCCGCGCTGCCGACCAAGCTCTGCCGTGCCCGGGGAGCCGTGTCCACGCCGGCCCGGCCCGGCCCGGCCCTTGCGGGGCGGCTCCCGCGGAGAGGCAGCGAGTGCAGAACGCGGAGCGCTGGCCCTGGGACGGGACACCTGGTTTGGGTTTGTGGTGTTAGTGCGTCCTCTGGGATTTTGGAAGATTTGGTTGAGTGTGGGTTGGTTTTTTTTGGTTTTTTTCTTCATTCCCAGATGTTGTTCTTTAAAGCTTTTGAAATTTGGCCACTTTTCATCACGGGCCCTTGGCAGCCTTTTCAGCGACTGCTGCTACAGGCGGGACGTGGCAGGCGAGGGCGTGTGGGGTGGCGGCCGCCCCCCTTGGCTGGGGACGCCGCGGGGACACCTGTCGGGCTGAGGGCTGCGCTCCCCGGGGCAGGATGGGGCTGGCGTCCTCGCCTCGGCCCTAGCTCACCAAACCCTTCCTTCTCCCTTAAAGCTCAGCCGTCGATGGAAGAAGTGGTACCAAAGTGGCTATTAAGAAGCTGTACCGCCCGTTTCAATCAGAGCTCTTTGCCAAACGAGCCTACCGAGAGCTGCGCCTCCTGAAACACATGAAGCATGAAAATGTGAGTTGGGTCCTTGGCAGATATCCCACCCCAGGCCGCAGCACACACATCCTGAAAGCAAAAAAAAAAAAGTGTGGATTTGAGCAAAGCAGATGTGTAGCTGAATGCAATTCAGGAATCTTTTGTCCTGTCTTTTTTCTGCCTGTCCTTTATCTGCAAATGTCACTTTGAACAAAGTAGAATATCCTGCAGGAAACACCAGTTTGTTTCCATATAGGAAAGATTGAAGAAAGTTAGGAGCACAGTGGAGTTTAGCCTCAGAGCTAGTGAGAGAAATTAAGGACCAGAAATTACAGTCTCTGTCACCACGTTCATGGGAAGAGCAGGAGAGTGTAGAGCCTGTGGATCTCAGGTGCCAGCATCTCTTTTTTTTCTGAACTTGCATGAAGACAGCAGTGGTACACGTGCATAACTTGGGGAGAGGGTAGGGTTTTCCTTATTTTTATCTTTCATGAAGCATTTGAAAGTTTTGGGTTCTTACTAATGTGAAATGGGAAAAGTTTATGAATAACTAAATTGCTTTACTGGGAAGCAGATAATAGGATACAGAGCTCTGCACAAATTCCCACATAATGTGAAAGAGCAGCTGTAGAAATAACTATTGGAAGTGTCATTGAGATAAAGATATTTAATCCCAACTGCGCTTAGTATTTTAAGAAAAAGAAGAAAAAAAAAAACAAACAACAAAGGAGAAGAGATCTGTGTGGAAACAGGTATTGTAGAATCAAAGCACGGACTTCAGGTGAAAAGGGTCCCAGGCTGGGCTTGGAGGATCACAGCAGTGGCTTTAAATACAGTTCGTCGTGAATGCATGTGAAAAAAAAAGAGGTTGGATGAAGTTGTTACAATTATGCACAAGGATCTGGTTTTAAATGTTAATAATGTGAGAGATTGGAGCACAGCTCCTTTCAGATGGCCTTCAAGGAAAGCTGAGTTGAAAAGGAAGGATAAGGGAAACTGGTGATAACACTGGCCAGTCATTCCCATTGAATGTTGTAGTATCAACATTGTGAGTACCAACAATATCCAGGTTTATTTTGAAAAATCGTCTGAGATATCCCGACTGTCCAGGAAAAAAGAAAACATTTCTGTAGACTTAAGAACCTGTGTGCCTGTTGATGTCTGAGTCTGAATCTTCTAATACATTTGATCATTTTACTTGATGATTCCTTTGAAGTAACTGCTTCATAACTGCTGATGTATATGTTAAAGGGTTAATGTTTGCAGGGAACTTGTGTCATGCATGAGCTTTCATACTTGCAGCACTTTCTTCACTGAACATTGGGGAGCAGAGCAGCTCATGCAGTTGCCAACCTCCTAACTGAGTTCAGAATTTTGAGATTAGTTTTCTTCCATTTCGCAAAATAATCTGTTGGGTAGCATTTTCCACTCCTGGCAGGTTTTGTGTGGTGCATGCCCTTCAGAATACCACTCTGAAACTCCTCATTGGACTCATTTGATAAAAGAGTCTATAAGAAAATGCTTACTATCAGTATAGATAGATATGAAGAGAATAACTTACAGTCTTAGGAAACAGTTTGGGCCACAGAAAGAAGAATCTGGCCTATGTACTAAAGTTTTGCTGTTAACTATAGGATCTACTCATTAGAGAGCAAAGACTGAATAAATGGTCCTGCAGGGATCCATGGGCAGCATGGGGGCAGAAGCTGAGTCCCCCACAAGTCCATGATGGGGCTGACAAGACAGTACAGCCTCACACCCTTCTGTCAGTCATTACACCTACAGTGAATTAGGAGCAGCGATAACGTTTTTTAGGATTTATAGTCCCTGTGCTGATCTCGGGGCATTCCTTTAGCTGTTCCACCCATCCAAAATGAAACCAGAGTGGTAGTTTTCAGTCCTTGTCAGATTTTTCAGCCCTTCCTTTGACTCACCACCATTCTGTCAAAGAGCCATTTTTCTGCATGTTTCCAGTGAAGGATGGATTTACAGGCAGAGAGGAAAACCCTTTCCCATTCACATCAGCAGTCCACAGTGTGTTGTGCACACCTTTAATGATATGTACAGCAGTGGCAGGACAGCTGCCTGTTAACCATTGGGGCTTCTCTGGGTCTGTCTATGGAGTTATGAATGGACCCCACTCTAGGTGGGTGCCTGTTTCCTCATAGCAGGAATTAGTAGGACAGAACAGTGATTGAAGTATCTTTCTTGATTTTTTTTTCTGTGAACTAACGCATTATAGTATACTTCTATAAAATAGCAGTTATCTGACTTTCTGGCTTTACTATAAGTACAACTGCTATTAAAAAATAATAAAACTGAAGTAATCGTTTGAAAGACCACAATAAAATAATGATGCAACTGTTACCTTCTTCTTGGATGTTGGTAATCTGAGTATGCAGAGGACATGATGTGTGATAGCAGGTCTAACAGTACTACCACTATGGATTAGACTTGGGATATCAGTGCAACATTGCACTAATCTGCCAGTAAACATCGTCATCTTGCTTTTTTCTGCCTTCAGAATGTGAAGTATTTGAAGTCTATCTTTATAGTTAAAATTAATCAAATTTGCTCTTCTGTTTTCATTTCAAACTTACATTTGTATTCATGATGCATTTGGTGTTGGATTACATGAGGAGTGTGATATTTTGCTTGTTTTACTGTGATTACCTCTAGATGGGCTGTCTCTGTACTTAATAGCTTTTGGGGAAGTGTTAAGCATGTAACAATATTGTAATAGTTTATTTAGCCTTATACTGTATTCAGAATGATGGAAGAAATTGTAATGGTGTGACACCTTGTGTTAAAAATAACATGTCTGATCGTCCATTAAGGTAGCAGGAGGTACCATTAACCTGTGCTACAGTGATAAAATTCATCAGCATGTCGGACTTCAGTAAAAAAAAGCAGAGGAGAACTTCTGCTTAATACCCTGGATGACCTCCATTGACCTTTTAAGGATATGCTCATGTCCTTAATGTGGAAGAGTTGTAGGATAACCTAGAGTCCTATAAAAACAAATATAGGAGTCATCCTACTGAATTTTACTGGAATTGTATTTTACCTTTATCAGGAAGCCAACTCACAGGTCAGTTTGCTTGTCTGTTCAGGCATTTTCAGGAGAAGGCAGCTCTGGGTGCAGACATGGCCATCTGTCATTACATACGTTAGACCTTTGCTCTCCTCAGTGGTTCTTAAGCACAACATTACTTAAATGTAGTGAGGGATATTTCTACATAAACAATGTGAACTTGGTAGCATTGGACTTCTCATCAACCCTTTGCAAACGAATCCAAAGGAGAAATGGTGTGTGAAGATCTGACTGTTAGGAGATAGATCACTGTCTGTAATGCACTGGTGTCCTTAGGTTTGGGGTTTTTTTGGTAAGCCTTTTACTTTGAGAGCATCTGGGATGTTTCACAAACATCATAAGCTGCTTCTGCCTAAGAAGTAGTCAAACCCAGATCAATTTCTCAAGCGTTGCCGAAGAGAAACATTAGTTTCCAGCAGAGTAACCATGGGATCTGCGTAACTGTGGCTGCATAAACAGATATTCTGGCACAAGAGAGGGAATGGTGTGAAACAGCTAAGGCAGAATGAAGAAAGCACTGGGTTTGGGTGGGTTGGGTTTTTTTTGTCTTCATTTATTCATGCTAGCTTGAACACTACAACCTTAGCAGGTCTTCAATTTTTCTTGACATCTGCTGCATCTTGTATAGAGGAACATATTGTTTACCTTTAGGAAGTTGTTTGGGGTGGGTTTGTTTTTTTTTTTCAATATTGCTGGTTTTGTTCCTTGTTTCTTTCTATTTTGAGTTCAGTTAAAGTGAGGACTCTTAAAACTGTCTGTTACGACCCTGACTTAAAACCATAAAAAGTGGAAGTATGGCCAGCATGCTAACTTTGGCCCTGGCTTTGGCTCCCAGATGTTTGCATAGCTCTGCATTCATATATTCTTCTGAAGGAGATGTCTGTGTGTGCAAAGCCCAGACAAGTAAGTGGAGGCGCAGAGCCATTAGTTTCATTTGGCAAATAATTTGGATTTTACTGTGCGTTTAGACTCAAAGTGATGCCATGACACCCACTTTTGTTGAAACAACTACATAGTGACTTGTACTGGTACAGTCCTGGTGCCCTTCTCACTTCTGTTTGCTAATACAAGCTTTGAGGTTGTCAGCAGGAGTGCCAAAGAGCTGTCCAGGGAAGAATGCAATGGAAAGAGGCAAGAAAAGCAGTGGCTCCTGTTAATGTCTCGGGTCAGGTTGGAGTGCAGCCTTTGTCAAAGTATGACACGTGTGTCTGTGTATGGAGGTATATACCTATGTACACATAGAAGCACACACAGGAACTCTGATGCAGTGCTACCAGCTTAAATTCTGAATGTGTTTCTGGCATAAAATATCTGATAAATGCCCGTTAAACGTTTCTTGGGTCGGTTAATATTCTACAGATGTTTTCTTTTCCTGGAAACCCTGTATGTAAGAGGCAACTGTAGTATTTGTTTAAAGGTACTCCGTATTACACTCTCATTCATTGCTCTGAGTGGAAATTATTCTCTGGTGTATTCCCACATCTGAAGACCAATGTGTGTTTTGCATTATGAGAACTATGTAGCTTTTTTTCCCCCTTTTGGAAGGAACTCGAGTATCTAACAGACACGAAATTGTCTGTCTCTCTACAGTTAGTTTTCTGAGGATGATGCAGGCCTTCACTTTTAGGTTGCCTAATACTTAATTCTGTTGACTTCTTTATTTTGAAAAAATATTGAGCTTGTTATTTACACTTACACATTTTCAGCCATGGGACGAGTCTGTTCCAGAAGAAATAGTGAGGCACTCTACATTCCTGCCTGAGAAAAACCTTAAAACTGTCACATTTTGCAATTCATCTAGCTTGATGTGAACATTGGAAAAGCAACAACCTGTGCAGTGTACAAAATCAGCCCAATAAGGCAGTTGTAGGTGAGTGATACCTTTCCACATGAAAGCATGCTCACTGTGTTAGAAGTTTCCTGCAGCAAGTCTTACAGGACTGTACCCCCTAAAACTTCACATCTTTTGGGTACACAAGTGCCAGTGAAGTGCAATTTGTGAATACTGTCTGGTGATGGGAAATCTCCTTATGGGTCCTTAGGAAACCAAAAATACAGTTATAACTGGACAGAAATGGAAGAAACATTGCTGGCTACTTTTCTGTGGTCTGAAAGCTTAGCACAGCTAGGAAGTTAACAGGACACAAGAGTCACATATTTTGGAGCTCTAAAAGTAAATAAATCAGTGTAGTGGCATCAGTTGTCACTTCAGCTTATTTTCACAAACCTGCCTAATAGGTAGTTTAGCTGCTCTGGGCTTCAGCTGATAGTCATTTAGTCGCAGCCTAGCCTTGGGTACTAATAAAGCAGACTGGTCAGCCTAGTCCAGTGAATGAAAATAAGGAAGACCACACTGAAAACCAAACCTTCTCTTCAGATTGCTATCCGGTCCAGAGGTGCAGATATGTCTGTCTGAAGGATTTGACTCTGCCCAGTGTTGCATATGAGTCCTTTGAAAGAAGAGCATGGTACCACTCAAGGGTACAGTTTTTTCCTGCCAGTGTGCTGCCTACCAGGAGAAAAGGAGAGGGGCTCTCTGCCCATCAACAGTCCTTGATGTCATGTAGCAGTAATCAGTGAGGAGGAAGGTGACTGCAGTGCAAACCTCATGTGTGGATAGTTGAAATTTCAAAAGGATTGAGACTTCTTAGTGTGGTAGGTAAAAGGATGCAGGTGCCCTGTGATGTGGAACAGCACAGGAACATGAAGCTTAAGCTAACCCTGCAGAAAATTTAATGCAGCATAATATGTAGCTCAGTGCACCCCAGCAGGGATCTCTCTTAAAAAATGTACTTGCATTTGTAGCCTGAATGCCAAAGCCTCTTAACTTCACTGTGTTTTCATGCATAACATCCGCAAGAGAAAGCAGCACTTACTGTATGGGAGACATAACCTACATTATTAATTAATTTATACAATATCTGAGTCTTTCATTGATGTGCTGCTGCTTACATCAGAAACTTGCCTTTGCAGAAATGCTGTGGAATGCTCCTTGAATAAAAGGAATCCAAGACATTCTTCCCTAAGGATAGAGGTGAACTCTTCACTGTTGTGCTTCACTGCTGGAATAGCATTTGGATGAGGAGGCAGCTGAGAAGGGAAGGGCAGGAGGCACCTTAGCAGACAAAGCTGTTTCTGGTTTGTTGACAGTAGTTAAAGTTGTTCAGGCTGGTCAGTATTAATGTCTTAAGGCAGATGATAGGGATAAGAAAGGCTGGAGACACTGCCTCCCTGCCCCCTGACCTGGTTTCACAGGGAGGAGACAGGACCAACCAAGTAAATATAGTGAATAAAAGCATACATGTGGAAAACAAGCTAGACAAGTAGGTGGGTAGCTTTGGTGTTATTGTGGTTCTGCTTTGCAGGAAGATGAGGGAGACACAGTATTATGCTCCCTGCTCGAGACAGAAGCAAGGAAGATACTTCAGCAGAGGCTGCAGAAATCCTGGTTGGTTTTCAGTCAGATGGGCAGTGGGAAACAAGGAGCATCCTTTGTGGGCTAATTAATTCAAGAAATTACCTTTTGGCAGAGTTAATGGTGGAAGAAAATAAGACCCTGAAAGGGCACTGCTGCTGATTTCCACAGATACTTTTCATTGCCATCGCAGAGCTGGGTTGCTCAGTTGTGCTTCCATCTCTGGTAGTATCAGTAAGTGTGCTAAGTTAACCCCAAAAAGGGAGCTACATGTTTCACAGGTACCTCTGTTACATTTTATATAGGCCACACTCTGAAAAAGAAATGATTCCTGTAATTGTTTTATGATGGCTTACCTTTCTGCTGGAACATTACTATTAAAGGTTTTTTACCAATGTTGCCTTTTAGAGCATTTTTGACAGACACAGGATTTTCCCTGGTGTTATGGAGGAGGGAGTTTCCTATGCTTTGTTCAGTTCTTTTCCTTTCCCAAAGAAGTAGCTGGAGTTGTATCTTCCTTGAAGGATTTATTTTATCCTGTACCTCCTTGTGCATAACATATCTGCAGAAAACTGTGACCTGAGTGGAAATGCTAACGACCCTGTTCCAGTACAGGAAAATCATCCCAAAGCACAGCTATTAAATAAAGATCACTGAGGAAACGGAAACGAGTCCCTTGCTTTTATTTTTAAATTGGTTAACTGGAAGTATGTCTTACCATTTTGGACACTAAAATGGATTGCAAGATTTTTAGAAAGCTTGCTTTGTGAAGCAAGAAAAGAAGTATTGTAAAATCCTTGGCACGTTAGAAGAGTTTTCTGGCTCATTATTTGAAATTCCCTTCAGCGGGAGCTAAGCATGAGTCTCAGTGGTATTCACCACCGTCCAGGATTTGCAGCAGTGATAAGCTGTCTCCAAAAGTTTGCAGCCTTACCTCAGAAGTAAAGTGTGTTGTCTGTCAGGCAGTATTAAGTATCAGGAACTCTGTTTCCTTAGAAGCAGTCAAATGTTACTGGACACCATTAAGCGTGTTTTGGGGCTGGTGTGTTCTTCATGGAAACATCTTTCATACTCCTGTGTTTGACAACAGGTGCCTGATAATGCCTTGGCACACAGAAGGATGAGGTACAGCAACCATGGTATTTCCTCCTCTGCTGTGTCCCCTCTTTTTTGTTGTGGTGGCTCTCTGTCTTTCACTGCTACATTCAGACATGATGGACTTTTTTTTTTTTTTTTGTACAGTTTTTAGGTAAATGAAGGCATGGAAATACCTCCTTGAGGAGAAGAAGCAAGACTTACATAAAAGTGGGGCTTAAAAGGGAAAGAAATGCACGTTGGATAAATTTGCTGTTAAAACATTAACTTCATTCTATTTTCAATACTGAAATCTTTGGAGAGCACATAACTTTTCTGACTGTGTATACTCTCTGTGTGTACGTACACACACTGCCTTAGGAAATGCTCATAGAGCTGCATTGTGCTCCATTGCTGTCATGTACATCTTCCTAATTCCTCTCTCCTCCCTTTCTCTTCCAGCTTCCACATAGGAAAACCTTATGTAAAACTGTCATTAAAAAAAAACTAATTGTGCTGTACACTGAAGGTATTACTTTAAACTTTAGCCACATCCTCTGTGACTTTAATTATTGTTTTATAGTAGTTATTCTTATTTCATTAGTTTCATATAACAGTCCTCAGGAAAATATTATTAGTGATTGTTTTCAAAGATATGTGATATGTGGAGAGAGGATGGAGAATAGTCTGTCTTTATCTTTATTAGTTTTTCTGTCTTGTTAATCATTATGACATTTTTATAACATCCAGGCTGTGGGAGTTCCCCAGGAATGTGGAAAAGATAAAAATACATGCAGTAGGGATTTCATCACAGTTGGAGATTTTTATTGGAAGCATTAAATAAAGGAAGTTGCTTTTGTTTTCTTGCATTTTTTTTCCCCTGCGTTTCTGATCTGGCTTCTCTTTACTATCACAGACTTTTTTTTTAAAGAGTTCTTGTTTTGTGGAGCAATTAATACATAGTAGTAATGTCCAAAATCCATCTTTATTGTTATCAAAGTGGCTTTTCTTAGTGTTTTGATGGTAACACCAGACAACATAACACACTGTTACCCTGGCTTGCTTTGTGCAGTTTCTAATTTTCAACAGTTTTAGTTTGGTGTATAATCTGATGTCTATGAATGGTGGGAGGTAGGTCTGAACAAGGTTATAGAGGTTATTAGTCTTTTTGTCCTCTTTCCAGGAAATCCTTGCACACCTCTGTCCACATGGCATCTTGAGCCTGGGAAACACCACCCGTAGCCTGGAGCTGGGCAGGCTTCCCCTGAGCAGACAGAAATGATTCTGAATTACTAATTGAAGTAGAAAAGAAGCAACTCTAAAGGCCTGTGCCATTTAGACACTGGCTGGATTAAGCAGCATCCAAACTGAGATCTGGCTTTAGACAATTTCAGCTATGTCATTTGGAGCATTGAGTTCTGTGTATTTAATTTTTTGGTGTTTAATGGGCTTGAGAGAAGAACTGGCTGTTACCATCCGGTCAGTTGATACAGTTCTGCTGAAAGCCAGCAAGGAAAAACTGTGGTGGAAAATACATTTTGCTGGACTGTTATTTCTTTGTTGAGTGATGGGATGCTTTTGTTTGACAAAAAGTACTCTTAAAGAAAACCTAGGATATAAACCATAGTAAATAATACTTAAACTCTTGATAATTTACTCTTCATGAAAATAGGTTAAGTTTCTTCTCCATACTGCCAATTACATACTGTAGTCTATGTACCTAAATTACTCTGTTACTGAAATTGGAAGACATTTAAAGTGTTCTTCACTGTCAGGCAGCAGTCCCAGATAGTTGAATAGCACTTAGGACTGATTCACATTGTAAACTGATTTGTCAAGTTTATTTGAACCTCTTCAGTGGTTGAAATTAAAAGATGTTCTCTCCTCTTATGTAAAACTGTTAACCTCTGAACTTTTTGTTCAAGTAAACGTACTTCTTTTAATCGCAGAGTGAGACAACCCTCAGAGTTATAAAATTTAACACATAACAAATCCTAGTGTTGCTAGGCACTGCTTATGTTATTCTTTCTGCTATCTTTGTGCCTGTAACTAATTTCTCACAATGGAAATAGTTTTGATTCTATTTTTTTCACTTATTGTGCAGCTTGAGATTTTTTTGTGTGTGAAATCAGTATTAATCCATGGGGTTTTTCTCCCTCTCTTCCCTTATTTTTAGGTCATTGGAATATTGGATGTGTTCACACCAGATGCAACACTGGAGAAGTTTAATGACTTGTAAGTTCTGAGTCATTTGTGTTTGGAAGCAGGGCATCGTTGCTTATGCAGGAGGAAGGGTTGTTACTTTTTTAAATGAAGAATTCCAAAATTGTTGCTTCATGGATTTTTTCTGAATGTCATCTTAATATAACTCTTATATACAACTTCAAAATTGGTAGGCCGAGTTTTTCAGATTTTCTTTGCAGCCAGTTACCTGTATTACAAAATATATACTTCGTTCAGCTATTAGTAAATGGCAGTTTGATGGATTCCCTAATCCACCTTTCAAGTACTGATTCCTTATCCTAAGCCTCACGTTGCCTAAGTCATAGGATAATTCCTAACCCAAACAAGTAGGCTGAAAGTGATGCCTGCTACACAACATGTCTCCAGTGTGATCCATCCTAATTCAAGGATTAACTCAAAACTGCTGATGCTGCTGAGGTTTTTTGTGGTTATCTGCCCTTCTGTGTGTTGAACTCCTTGACTTGGTTCCCTAGACCAGTGGTCCAACCAGCTCAGGATATAGCTCATTTCTAGTACTGGTGTACTTATTACTAAATTGGGATTTGAAAACCAAGGTAGGAGTTTTTCCTCTCTTACGTTTTGTTTGTTTCTCTAGAACCTAGACCTCTCTCTGTTTAACTGTAAGAGATTTGAAGTCATCAATTTGTAAATGTAGCAAATTGTCTGTAGGTAAAAACACAGTCTTATTTGTCTTCCTCATGTGCTTCTTTACAGTACTTAATGATTAGGTGTTGGTTTGACCTTTGTCTGTTCACACAAATCAGTATCCATCCAGAGCCTTCAGATTTGTACACATGATGGCAGGCAAGCCAAATCCTAATGAATGCTTACAGTCACTGCCAGTAGTAAAAGATGGGTAGATATTTCTCTGTTTCTCTTGCTTCGCCTCTTTCTACCTTTGTTTTTTGGTTTGGCTTTGGTTTTTTGTTCTAGAACAGTCAGTAAAGTGGTTTTTTATGACTCATTCCAAATGCTTAGAACCTCTGAGAAACAATATTTAATGTCTGAGTTGGAGGAGACTCAATATGCTCTCAATGGTCAGGGTCATCAACAGAAAAGTTAAACATTCTCTAAAGCACTTGGTCTGTTGATGGGAAACATTTTGTGTGTTATACTGGAGAAAAGATAAGAAATGTAATTCTTTTCTCAATGTTTGCTCTTCTTATATATAAGATACTGTTCTTATATATATATATACACTGTTCGTATATAGTTACAGAATTAAATTGCTCGTCTTTTCTATACAAAGGATAGCAAAATTATCTGGGAATGCTGGGACTGGGAGCCTGAGTCCTGATCCTCAAATCTGTGGGAAACAACATTTGGTAGCTAGGACATGTTGAAAATACTACCTGCAACTCCTAGTGACTAAAACTGTGTCACATCTACCTTATGATTTTGTATTCATTTTATATGCTGTTTATGGTTACATTTCTGATAGACTAACTTTTCATACAGGTTTTATAGTAGAAAACAGCAGAATTATAATTTGCATATTTTAACCAGAGAAAACCCAGTTAAGCCTGAATAATAAAATCTTTAGCTGTGAAATCTTTAGCTGTCTGATTCTTCCCTTCATGAAAATACATCTGGCTTGTCTTCATAAGAAGAGGAAGACCAATGAGTGCATCCTTAGGTGCCAAGTGTGACTGGCTCTGTCTGGCTTTGGACCTCACTTTAAGGATAGACGACTCTACAGAATGAGTTTACTATTTGTATCTTAAGTGAGGATTAGCCTTGAAATGCCAACTTGACATTCTCAAGCTTTCTGTTGCCGAAGTCCCTTAACAATACTAAGTACCAAAGATCTCAGTTTGTGATTCCAGATGAAAATTAATGGAAGCTATTTTTGTCCCTTAAATTTGATCATCATGATTGTAAGAGACATAGCATTGCACAAATGTCTTTGTTTTCTGTGTGTCTTGGAAATATCACATGGCTCTTGGTTAAGTTCCTTGTAACTAGTTCAGAATCTGCACCCCCCTCCATAACTAGCAACTTTCCATAATCAGTGACAGGGTTGGGCAGTGCCGCTTTATGACAATCAAAATGACAGAGAAACTTGGAGGGCAGGGGAATGATGATTAAATTGTTTGGTAAATGGAATGATTTATAATTTAATATTGTCATTGACCTATAACATACAATTATGTTTCAATTTGCTTGATAGGTTATTTTCTGTCTTTTTTTAGCTACCTTGTCATGCCGTTTATGGGAACAGACCTGAGTAAGATAATGAAGCATGAGAAACTAACTGAAGACCGAATCCAGTTCCTGGTATATCAGATGTTGAAAGGCTTAAAGGTTTGCCACTTTTACTATTATTTTGATTTCACATCCTTTTTTCTCTAGTAAATCATTATGGAGAGCTATAAATACTTGTCATTTGATAGCAGGATAAAATTATCTCTCCTTGTATGGTAAAGGTAATGACATTCTACATAGCAGTTGCTTTGTGATGATAAATGTTTTCTGTATGTTTTCTGTATAATGGTTTTGTCTGTGGCTTTTTTCAAGCAAAAAAGAAGAGATAGATATGTATAGTACTTTGATCCAGGATGACCTTGATTTCCTTATTTGAGTACACCAGGAGGTTCTTGCACTGACTTTCAGTTGTCTTCTTTCCCAGTAGATGATTGTGGTGCTGCTTTGCTGCATCTTGTACTGTGGCTAGTTGGAAAGCATGGACTAAGAATGAAACCCCTGCTGAGTTCAAAGATAAGACTCCCCTTGACTTCAGCCCTCAGCTATGTCATCAGCTTCAAACTTTTCTAGTTCAAAAGTGTTTCCTTGGTTTACCAGTACTGGTCTGTCACACCATTGCTAAGGCACTCTGCAACCAGCATGCTCTAAGTGTAGTATCTTTCTGTGCTCTTCTGAGGAACATATATATGTATATATGTGTAAATATGTGTGTGCGTGTATATATATATATATGTGGAGAGAGGAGTCTGTGGATGTATGTGTGTGGGCATATATATTTATACTCTTCCTATAGGTTGGTTTTGGGAAGTATTCAAGGACCAAAGCAAGTGCTAGTTTGCTCTGTGTGTAGTCTGATTCTGCAAAGTACTAAAACTCATCGCTAAATAGAAATAGGTAAATCATCGGGATTATTTCTATATTGAAATACCTTTCTAAACCAGATGGCTGGATGTTTTCTGTGAAATTGAAAGTAAGTGTCCATTGTGTGACATGCATGTAAAGTTAAAGAATCTCCAAAGTCTCCAAGTCTGGGACAGCTTTGATAAAGAGGAAGGACTGTGGATATTTAGTGACAAATCTGAGTAGGAGGTGGCTGAGAGGAGTACAGATTAATCATGTACAAGCCCAGACTAATAGGTGCCTGAGATAAAGAGCTGTGCAAGATGTCAGAACAGGGTCCACTGAAAAAAAAAAAACCCACCTTTTTAACACCTTCAAACAGATTTTGTGAGACTGGAAGAGGCCTCTGGAGACTCTGTAGTCCAACAGTACTTGCATAAAGCAGAGTCAAACTGAGCAGGCTGCTCAGGAGCTTTTACAGTTGGGTTTTGAGTATCTCCAGGGATGGAGAATTCTTTTTGGGCAACCTGTTCTAGGATTCAGTCTCCATTTCAGGGAAATAAGAGTTTCTTATGTTTAAATGGAAATTCCTGTGTTACAGCCCATTGCTTCTTGTCCTTTCACTGGGCACTACTTAGAAGTATCTGATTCTGTTGTCTTTACTGCCTTCCATCAAATATTTATGCGCATCAGTAAGATTTATCATGACCATTTTCCCAGCTGAACAATCCTAGCAGTCTCAGTTTTTCTTCTTATATCAGATGCTCTTGTCCCATAATCATCTTCAGAGAGCTTCATTGGGTTTGCTTTAGTGTCTCTCTTTGAGTACAGAGCTGAGAAGAGGGGAAGGATCATCTGGAGTTGCTGGCAATCCTCTGCATAATGCAAGAGATTTTTGATTGTCTCTGCTGCAGGGGCATATTGCTCACATTCAACTTGTCCATCAGGACCTCCAGGTCCTTCTCTGCCAAGCTTCTCAACCCTCTGTCTGTACTGGTGCATGAAATTCTTCCTTCTCAGGTGCAGGATTTTGTTGAAGTTTGATGGGTTTCTGTGAGCCCATTACTGCAGCCAGTGAATGGCAGCACAACCACCCAACGTATGAACACTCCTCTCAGTTTTGTGTCATTTGCTGTCTTACTGAGGTGCACTCTGGCTCATTGTCCAGGTCAGCAATGAAGATGTTAAACAGGCCTGGCCTTAGCACTGACCCTCAGGGAGGCACTTCTAGGGAGGGGCCTCTGGCTGGACTTCCCACCACTGATTCAAGCCCTTTGATCCAGGCAGTTTAGCCCATTGACTCAGTCAACCTTGATCCAGGCAGTTCACCCTACCTCACTGCCCTTTAACTTGCACTTCCTCTGTCTATAACAGTGTTGTGGGAGAGTTTCAAAAGCCTTGCTAGAATCAAGGTAAACAACATTGGCTGCCTTCCCGTAATTCACCAAGCCAGCCATCATAGAAGGCATCGTGAATCAGGCATGATTTTCCCTTCTGTAACCCATGTTGACTACTCTCAGTCGCACCTTTGTCCTTGTTATGTTTGGAAATGGTTTCCAGAATTATTTGCTCGTTACCTTCCCAGAGTGTGAAGTGTAGCTGGACTCACAAGTTCTTTGATCCTCTTCCTCCTTACCCTTTTTGAAGACACAAAGAGTATTTGCTTTCTTCTTGTCATAAGGAGCATCTCCTGATCATCGTGACCTTTCACATGTTACTGAGTGGCCTCACAATGAGCTTGGCCAACTTGCCTTAGCATTCATCAGGGTCCAGGGACTTGTGTTTTATCCAGATTGTTTATCTGTTCCCTCATCTGATCCTTCTCTGCCAAGGGTAAGTCTTCTTTGCTCCTTCCTTGCTCCCAGTGGTCTCAGGGGCCTATGATTTGGCAAATACTACCAGTAAAGATGGAGGGAAAGAAGGCATTGAGTACCTTGGCTTTTCCCATACCCCTTGTCAGCTGATGGTCTGCCCCGTTCATCAGTGGGCCTGCATTTTCCTGGGCTTTCTTTCTGCTCCTGATGTGCACCTACAAGCCCTTCTTGTTGCCTGCCATGTCCCCCACCAGGTTCAGTACCAGGGGGGTTTTGCCTTTCCTAATTCCATACCTGCACACTTGGACAGTGTCCTCACATTCCTGCTGGGTCACCTGACTCTGCTTCCACCTCATATGTTATCTTTGTCATGTTTTATTTTCCCTGGGAGCATTTTGTTCTTCATGCAGGCCTTCTGCCACCTTCACTTGATTTCGTCTTCTAGTGCCTGTTTTTGTAACGTATTAGCATTTTAAACTGTGAGATCATGGAAGGAGTCATAAAAGCTAGAAGGGACCATTAGACTTATCTAATTCTGAACTATACAGGAAAGCTTCCTCTTGTACTTCTTCTGGCAAGTTGCAACTTAGCTGGATCATGGTGTCTGGGGAAGAAAAATCATTTCAACGTAATGTTCTTACACTTGAACAAAAAGTATAACCAGACTCCATCCAAGTTGGAATCTTCATGATTCTGTTTTCATTTTGTTTTCCCAGAGAGTAACCTTGAGCATAAAGCCAGTTACACCTGACTATTAATCCCTCACTCTTTCTCAGAATTCATGTTTATATTCATCTCTCTTTTATCTCTTGAATCTTATACTTCTGTGAACTGTGCTCTAGCAAAACAACATACCTTTGAATTTTACTGACAGCATACCCAAGATTTCTTGTCTCTCAGTACTTAACAGATGCAGAAGGGCAAGTAAATTGTTTTACTCCCATCACAAAACTTAGTAACTATATTTTGTTGTTGAGTCCCACATTATTAATTTCTCTTTGACCCTACCTTTAATTTTGTGTTCTTCATTGAGTAGATTTTGATTCACACAGACTAAGTATGCTTAGTAATTATCCTTTTAATTCTATAGTTGTGAATTTAAATACTGTAATTCCTATTTTACAAATGCAGAAACTAAAGGCAACTTTGGAGAAATTGGCTTTATTTAAACTGGACAAAATGCATCTTCAATCTGGGATTTGAACATGTAGTTGTGACTTCAGTTTTCCAGTTATTACAAAACTAATGACAAAGCGATGTCCTAGTAAGTGTTTTCTCAAGGACCATGTAAGTGGAGAGGTCTGTTTCATTGCAGGTAACTGTCTGGGAAACAGGTCTGCAGGTTTGAATATGCTACACACAAGAGATGAAAAATATAATTTGGGCTAATTTTACAGACAAGCAATATATGAACTATAAAAAGTGAACTTGAGTGTCACAGAAAGAATGAATCATGAATTTTAATTCTAGTGAAATGGCCTAGAAACATATTTTGGTCCTTGTGGCCTAGATTATCTCCCAGAGGCCAACAGAATGGAGTTTATGGGCCTCAAAGATTGACACTGAAGTGTGCAGGCCAACACTGAGCACAGAGCAACTGTGCATGATTGACATACATCTGAAGAAAACAGAGCAAGAATTAAAGAGGATGTATTGAGTTTCTGTGGCAAAGTTTGGTAGTGGAGGGCTGCAGGGATGGCTTCTGTGAGACAACAGCAGGATCTGCCCCCATGTTGGATGCAGCCAATTCCAGATGGCTCCAGGACAGACCTGCTTCTACTGCCTGAATCTCAGTCCATCATCCATGCTCGTAGCACCTCTGTGACAGTGTATTTCGGGGGGGTGAAAAACACTGGGCAGCAGTTACAAGGAGAGTGAGAAATTGTGAGAGAAACAACCCTGCAAACACTCAAGGTCAGTGAGGAAAGAGGAGGAGGGAGGCATTGCAGGTGCTGGAGCAGACATTCCCTTGCAGCCCATAGAGAAGACCATGGTGATGCAGGTTGACCCCATGGAGGACCACGTCAGAGCAGATATCTACATTGCAGCCAGTGGAGGCCCCTATGCTGAAGCACATGGATGTGACCTGAAGGACAGCATCTCATGAAAAAGACCCATGCTGGAGCAGTTTGTGTAGGACCATCTTCTATGGGAAGGACCCCATGGTGGAGCAGGGGAAGAGCGTGATCAGAAAAGAACAGAAGAGCCAGCGCATCATTAACTGAGCACAACCCTAGTTCCCCCTCTGCACCACCCTGAGGGGAGGAGGTAGAAGAATTAGGTGTGAAGTTGAGCCTGGGAGGAAGGGGAAGGCCTAGGAGGATGTCATTTAAGTTTTGAGTTTTGCTTCTAATTGTCCTATTGTTATTAATTGGCAATAAATTAATGTTCCCCGAGTCACTTCTGTTTTACCTAAGACAGTAATTGCTAAGTGTCCTTATCGTGACCCTCGAGCTTTTCCATTGTATTTTCTCCCCACTGTCCTGCTGAGGAGAGGGAATGAGCGATCGGCTCACTGAGCAGCTGGTGGCCAGCCAAGGTCAGCCTGCCACAGAGGAAAAGAGCAGGAAGTTCTTGATGTTCCCTGCTGTTCCCAGGATTTTATAAAAATGAGGACAGTTCTCATTCCAGTTACAAGGCAACCAGCAGGGATGCTGAGATAGCCTTACTAAATTGGTATCTCTCATCTCTCTAACTGTGTTAGATCTTCTATAAGAAGTGGTTCGCCTGAATGTTTTGTCTCTTCCCTCACATTTTTGAGATAACAACTGTACTTACCTTAAAATTACCAGCAGGAAATAAGACATTATTCAGGTACTGGACTGATGTTTTGTCATTTCCTTTTTCACAGCAAACATTTCAGAATGATCTTCACTGTATCTGTTCCATTAAATGTTAGATTCTTCTTGAACCAATTCACCCAGCCATGGTAATACACCTATTTGTAAATATCTTTAAAAAAACAGGAGTGGTTGGGCGCTTGAGGGACCTTCTTGCAGCACTGTCTCTGCTAGGAAGCGGGTTAAGCTGAGAGCAGCATTGCTAGTGTGCAGAGAAAAAAGAAAATGGGTCTATAATCTATTTCTTCTTTAACAGATACCAGTAAGTTATCTGTTTAAGAAAGGATCTGCCAAATTATGCATGAAAATCTATACTTTTTAAGGTCTATTTTATCTGGGTTAAAGACAGCTCATCTGTGTTTATTTTGGTTTTTTGCTTGGGTGGGGGAACAAAGCATACACCCAGCACTCAGTGAGGCATTATCAGGGAAAAATCCTGAAACACCTGGGGTAAAGGAATGTGCCATTCTGTAGATCTTTCAACTTCCCAAGCATAGCCTCTCATTTTTATAACATATATTATTTTTTGCACCTTTTAACTTTGATGGAATCTATTTGAAGTGGGGAGAGTGTTAAAGACATTACCTGCAATACACAGTTGTTTTTTGTGTAGTACAAAAGCATAAAAGCATTTTATGGTATCTATATTTATTTCTGGTCAAAGACAAGAAGGCTGTTCATAACTTTTGTCCCATTGCATACTTCTGTTGTAACAACCTGTTTACATGTGACAGTTAAATGCATGTAGAAAAAACTCTGAGTGAATTTCCAGAATGAAGTTTGGTAATAAAAGACGAGGATAAGGCTGAGGTGCTTAATGCCATCTTTGCCTCAGTCTTTTGTAAAAGGAGTATTTCCACTGGGGAAACTCAGCCCCTCTAAGCCAAGAGACAGGGGCAAGGAGCAAAATGTCTCCCTTAAAATTCAGGAGGAGATGGTCAGTGAGCTGCTGCTTCACAAATCTATGGGGCTGGACAGGATACATCCTAGAATGCTGAGGGAACTGGCAGGGGTGCTCGCCAAGCCACTGTCCATCATTGATCAGATGTCCTGGCTGACTGGGGAGGTCCTATCTGATTGGAAGTCAGCCAGTGTAACATCCATATAAAGAAGGGACAGAAGGATGATCCAGGAAATTACAGGCCTGTCAGCTTGGCTTCAGTGCCCAGGAAGCTGACAGAGCAGATCATCCTAAGTTCTGTTATGCAGCACATGCATGACAACCAGGTGATCAGGCCTAGTCAGCATGAAGAGCAGTTTATGAAGAGCAGGTCCTGTGTAACAAACCTGTTCTTCTATGACAGGGTGACCCACTGGTTGGATGAAGGAAAGGCCGTGGATGTTGTCTACCTGGACTTTAGTAAGGTATTTGGCACTGTTTCCCACAGTGTTCTCCTGGGGCAGTTGTCCTTAACTTGGATGGACATACACCTTCCTGGGTGAAAAACTGGGTATAAAAACTAGGTGGAAGTGTCAATCTGCTTGAGGGTAGAGAAGCTTTACAGAGAGATCTAGATAGGTTGGATGGCTGAGCCAAGGCAAATACCATGAGTTTCAATAAGGCCAAGTGCCAGATTCTGCACTTGGGCCACAACAACCTCCAGCAGGCTACAGACTTGGGGAGGAGTGGCTGGAAAGCTGCCAGGCAGAGAGAGACCTGAGAGAGTTGGTTGACAGAGGCTGAACAGGAGCCAGCAGTGTGCCCAAGTGGCCAAGAAGGCCAATGGCATCCTGGCCTGTACCAGGAACAGTGTCGTCAGCAGAACCAGGGAGGTGATCATTTCCCTGTACTCAGCTTTGGTGAAGTTGCACCTTGAATACTGTGTCCAGTTTTGGGCCCCTCTCTATAAGAAGGACACTGAGGTGCTGGAGAGGATCCAGAGGGGGGCTACCAAGCTAGTAAAGGATTTGGAGCATGTCTGATATGAGGATCGGCTGAGGGATCTGGGGTTGTTTAGCCTGGAGAAAAGAAGGCTCAGGGGAGACCTTAACACTATAACTACCTGAAATAAAGTTGCAGCAAGGCAGCGGTTGGTCTGTTCCCCCTTGTAACAAGCAACTGAACAAGAGGAAACAGCCTGAAGTTGCACCAGGGGAGGTTCAGGCTGAATATGAGGAGGAACCTCTTTACTGAAAGCGTTGTCAGGCATTGGAACAGCCTGCACAGGGAGGTGCAGGTCTAGTGGTTGCTAAGGCTAGGACAAAGGCTGGACTCGATGATCTTAAAGGTCTCTTCCAGCTGAAACTATTCTGTGATTCTATGTATTGTGAATAGGGTCAGAGATTTTTGTTAAACCCCTAAGTTGATTTGTTCCAGTCTCTGTTTCTACATTCTGCCTGTAGATTGGTTCTGGATTGATTGTATACCAAAATGCTCAACAGGTTTTATTTTAAAAAGATATATAAATTGAGGTCAATAGAATGTTTATGCTGAGTTCAGGAAGATTTGTAACAAGCCCTTGGATCTATACAATCCTTGTTTGTTAGTTTCTGTTCCTGCCTTTTTGCTGTCTTTTTTCTATAGCAAATGAATTTTTTGTTTGCTTTTATTTTCTTGATGAGCCTTGTAATTTATTAGAATTTAACTTCATCTGTGGTAGGAAAAAGACAATGCAACTTGACACCACTTAAAAACAATGACATGTCTCTCCTTTGTCTGTTTCCTAGTCATACCTTAGTCCAGCATTAAGTTTTAGTTAAGTATGAGCTTACAAATTGGAAGGGCTTTCATAATTATTTTTGTTTGATGGAAAAGGTGTTTATTGTCAAGAATGTGAAAGGCAAGGTAAACAGAAATGTCTGAAAGGGACTGGAGCTTCCAGGGCTTTCAGTCAGGAGTGCCAGTTGGCTGCCTGTTGGTAGAGGTCTGGGAGAGTGGGTGGCAATCCTGTTTCTTTGTTTGTGCAGTATTTGTGAGTGAACTGATAGCTCTTGGACAATGCAAACACCTGCTTTTGCAAAAGCTTCTTTTGCCACATTTGTGGTACCCGCTGTAATTTTCTCCTTGTGTCATTGATTTAGTGTCTTCTGTTCACATTTATGTTGCTCTTCCTGCTTCACTGCTTTCCTTCCCTCCTCACACATTTCCTCTCCTCAGTTTTTCCCTCACTGCCAAGTCCCTTCTCATTTTCATTTGCATGTTGCCTAGAATACTTTCTCTTGAGTCTTTTCTAATTCCCTTTTGATTAGCTTTTTATTTTGTGTAGAGATTGCATATACGGACAAGAATGCTTAGAATTTAAAAAACTTTTGGATAGTTTCCTAGCACCGTTTAAAGCTTACATTCAAGCATTTATGCATGCTGTCAAAAATTGTCTTTAGGATAATGCACAGAGCTTATGTGCGCTAAGGCACTTTCCTCATATTGGCTGGGTTCTTGAATCAAATGTTGTTCAGGGGAAGTCGTAATAACATTGTAAAGGACATGTCTGGTCTGGTCTGGATATTTTTGCCATGTTAAGAATAAAAAAAATCTATCAATAAATGGGTAATTTAATGAGGAAAATCAGTAAGAATAGGATTCAGTGTCAGAAAGTTATTAAACAGAAATAGAGGTTTTTTCTGAACAAAGACTGGTGTATTTTCAGTGCTGCTACCTGTCAGGAGATAATAAAATGCAATTTAAAAAATGCTGCTATTGTTAAAGAAACACTGCAGCATGGCACCAGTATTTCAGTTTACAGAAAGGCTGATGTGTACGTTAGTACCAGGAATAAAGTGCTATTTCACATAATCTCAATAGTGTTGTATTAAAAAATGCTTAGAAAATGTAGGCGTTCTCTCCAAAGTGTTAACATTATTTTAGTGCTGTGAACACTCATCAAACCTGCAGTAGGGTGAAAATGCCAGCAAAACCACGCTTTTCCCTCCAAACAGGTGAGATTTACTTCCAACTAAAACTCCAAAGGGTGCAGTCTTTTTAATTCCTATTTCTACATGCCATATTCTTATGTGCAGAACTTCCAGGATCTGCCAGTTGTTTTCTTACTGTGTACAGTCATACCAGAAAAAATAGCAAATATAATATTTCAAGCATCTGCTCTGGAAAATCAAGAGACTTCAGTAAGAAGACATTGAAATGATTTAGGATGCAAATAGTCATTGTGATATCTTTGATTGAAATGGCTGTTGGCAGAAGGCATCATCCTTTTCTTCATTTATTGGGAGTCTAACTACTTACAGATACATTTCTTAAAAAAAATTAAAAGAGGATATGTATCCTCTCTGATCTCTGCATACAAATAACAAACTTCCTCTTTCTGTGTCTGGTTCCTCCCATCCCAATCCACTTCATGCCCATCGTAACAGATAAAACGTTGCCTAGTTCTCCATTTTCTGTACAGGTTGTTCTGGGGCACAGCCCTGTCCCTTCAGCCCCTCTGTCTGCCACAGGAAATCCTGTGAAGTGTTTTGACATAATTTCCTAGGAGTGATGTTATCCCTCGCCTAATCTGCAAGTCACATGCAGCAGGGACTGGCCTCCTGCAAAGGTGGGAGCCTGCATAGGCTGGGTGACAGCAGGCAGCAGTGAGCCTGTACACAGCAGCATGGCCTTACCACAGCCTGGATCGAGAGAGTTGTAGGCACACAGTGAAGGAAGTGATTTTTTTTCCCCCCTCTTTTCAGAACCTGCACAACCACATCTGGAGCTCTGTGTCAGATGTAAGAGAGGAAAAAAAAATATGTAATTTTTGTTCAGTCACTGCTTTGAAAACTTGATGCCTTAAATCAAGAGCTTGTGCTGCTTAGCTTGTATGGGTTTTGTTTAAGTTTAGCAACCTAAGCCTGAAATGCACATTGGATCTACCTGGAGGAGTTGACTTTGATCTGAACAGAGCTTTGCTTTGTTTTTGCTGGACTTCTTATCAGATGGACTATGAGGATCCCTTCCCAGAGAGATGGT
The DNA here is from genome assembly GCA_013401255.1 of Urocolius indicus. Classification (NCBI taxonomy): domain Eukaryota; kingdom Metazoa; phylum Chordata; class Aves; order Coliiformes; family Coliidae; genus Urocolius; species Urocolius indicus. The sequence goes on from WBNH01004888.1 coordinate 199,910, forward strand.
TGCATTTACAAGGTTAATTATTCATCATGGCTGCTGGGGAAGAAGACAGTGGTTGCTGGGGCTATGGCTGTTTGGCAGTTACCCTGCAAAGTTCTGTGCATCTCCATGTTGCTGTTCTGACTATCCCTGGTTGGTCTTTCCTGGCTCTGACAGATGGTTCCCAGTAACTCTTTTCCTAGTTGTCATCCCATTCTTTAGGATGGAATAAAATGAAAATTTTCCAGGTGAAGCTGGTGGGATTTGCATCTTATCTGTCTTTTCTGAGGACTTTTGAAAAGCCTTTATTGCTGCCATGTTGCATAGAATCAGTAATATGAGCTGCTGTTAGTAGTATGGTCTGCAGGATTTTCAAATCAGTTCCCCACACCTTGAAGTAAACAGTACCAGCACGTCCCAGTCCGCTGTTGGAAAGCATGGCATCAGTTCAGGACAACTTTCTGCATTTCAGTCCTTGCAAGAGAGATGCTGATGTCTAAACGAGTTACTAGAGGCTCCTTTTATTTTCTGCGACAAAAAATAGTCTCTTCTAAGGCATCATTTAGCTGGTGAGAGGAACTGCATATCTCATTGGGGAGCATTTGGTGACAGTCATGGGTGCAGATGTCTGTATATGGCCAGTGTCTTCACAAAAGAACTCGTCCTAGGTGTCCAATTTGTTGGTTTGACTTTTGTGAGCCCTTAAATAGGTCACTGGAAAGGTGATCAAGATGTTCAGGTAAAGAAGAATGACTTGTAACGTGATCTCTCCATGTTTCGTTGAGGAAGTACTGAGGCATGTAGCGAGGCGATTCAGCTGAGGCGTTGACTGGCCTTCATTCTGGTCTTCAAGTGATTTCTTAAAACTCAGTGCTACTGGAGTAGCACTGCTCCAGCAGTGAATCTAAACTATGATGGCACACCAGAGACATCAACTGCAAGACGGCATTTCTCATATAAAAATAAGAATAATTTATTTTAATATATATACGTATCTAGCAATGCCAAAAAACAACTGGAAATGGGATTTTATGTATCAGAAGAATTAGAAGAAACTATATGATTTGTTGCAGGACTCAGACTGATATACTGATGGTTTCTCATTACTGAGAGAGAGGAAGGACCAGTTTAGTTATTTGAACATTAAAAATATAACTGAAAGAGTCTTCTGTGCAATAAAGAAACATTTTTAAAATTTCAGATTACTTTGGCACCACTTTCTTGTCTGCCCTAGGCAACTTCCTAAGTCAGGATTTCATTAACTAAAAAATACTTTCTCTTTTTACAGTATATTCACTCATCAGGCATAATTCACAGGGTAAGTGGAAGCAATATAAAAGATGTTTATTGTTTGATAATTAGTGTTTGTGTATAAATATGCTCATAAGTATGCCTGAATTCTGTTTATAATGTCTCAGTTTGATGATGCCTTTTGGTTTCTTCTTCAGTAGGAACAAAGGTTGGTGTGGCTACATCAGCTAAGTAAGCTAGGTGCTGAGGTTGCACTGGATACAGCTTAGAGCTGGATTTCTTAAATTACTTTGTGAACATCAGTATGAGTCTCCACAAGTGGCTAAATTGAGATGGAGAAGATCTTTTTCTGGCTTTTTCAAAAGTGAATATTAAACTCTTTAAAACAGTGTTTAAATGTATTGTTACCAAGCATTGTGACTTCCCCCAGAACTGCATCAGAACAGCAGAAACTGGCCCTTCAGAATAAAATACCAGGAGCACCACAGAAAGTGCACTTTGTATGGTAGTTTTAAGCTGGACTACGCAAACTGCCAAAATAAATTGATGTTTTTATTTCTGCAACTACTGTGATCATGGTGGAAATTTTCAGTTGCTTAGATTTCTAAGCTCCCTCTTGATGGCTCTTGAGCTTCTTGGTTTCACTACAGTCCTTTGCACCAATTTGTTTTTCTCCAAGGCTTCTCTGATCTTACAACATCTTTGTATAAAACAGTTGCTTGCCTCTTTAAAAGCTGAGAGAGGATTCTCCTAAACATCTTGTGCTAAAGTGTATCAAACAAAGGTTTGAAAAAGCTGACGAAAACTTTATTTCTGATTTTTTTTCTTTATAACTGTGAATGTCTAGGAGTCATTGATGTTACAAAATCTTTATAGCCATTGCCAGTGCTCTTCCCTTTGCTGCTTAACTTTGAAGTATACATTCTGCAGATCATTAGAAATCTGTTAACCTCCCTGAGAGGCCCAAGGGATTTTTTTTTTCATGTTGCACTCTTCATTCAGTTGACTTTGTTAGGAAATTGATTTTCCCACAGAAGGGAGCATAAAGTTTAATGTAAAATCTTGTTTGAGTCCTTCAGTACTTTCTAAGTCTATCAGGATGTGGAACCCTTTTAAAGTACATTTTGATATGCAGTATGTACAGTCCAGAAATATATATGTTAATCCTTAACTTTGACTATTAAATGCAACAAAATCGTGACCAAACCCAAGATACAGTGAGATGAATGAGTTCTTTCAATGACTTCCTATTTTCCAGACTTCTGGCAGAAAAAAAACATTGATTTGTCTTGTTGGGGGAAACATACTGAAAAAGAACCCCAAACATATGCAACTTTCTGTCTTGGTTTCTGTTATTTGTTATATTAAATTTTCTAATTTAGATTTGTGACATCATCTGTTGTTGAAAACCGTTTCATCTGTAGTTATGTGAAAACCATTAAAACTAGAAGAAAGAAAGTATGCTTTGTTGTGCTTGCTGTAAGTAAATAACATTCATTTCGAATCTGATTACAGGATCTAAAGCCTGGAAACTTGGCAGTAAATGAAGACTGTGAGTTGAAGGTAGGGTATATTTATTTGAAAAAAGACTCGGATTAGAAAAACACCACAGAAGACAGTTGTGGGCATGCTGCCTGGTTTCAGTGATGGCCCAGTCTTTCAGCCCACAGGCTTTGAGGAGCCATGGAGAAATAGGGGAGTGCTGGAAAATGAAGGAGAAGAGGATCAGATTGGCAGTGGTAACAATCATGACAAAAATCACAAGAGGCTGCTCTTTATAAGTATTTTCCCATTTGTCTGACTTCAGTCACCACAAGAGTAAAATATTTATTTAAGAAATAAAGTCCTGAATAGTGAAGATCTGTTCACCTCCTAGTTATATGTCCTTGACAGACATAAATGTGCATTTCACACAAATGGCAGTCATCAATTTCTGAGATTATTCTGGAGCCAGGCACAAGAAATGGCTGGGCCTCAAGCTAGAAGCATTGCTCAGGATGTCACAGCTGAAGGCATTCAGTCCAGATAGGACACTGGTAACCCAGTACCTGGTACTAACAGAAGAGAGATGGAGTTGAACTTGAAGATGTAGAGGAGGATTTGTGATGAGGAAGCCAGTGCTGCAGGTTATTACATTCAGGGAGTCGTTGGAGCAGTTGCTGATTTGAGTCCCTCCAGCTGGGCAAAAGGCAGTGTAAGAAGTGAAACTGCTGTTGAGGGTTTGATGTTGACAGAGCAGTCCATGTAACAGCTGTGTGTCCACACCACTGTGTGACAGCAGTGGCCGACCTTTTCCTGTCTGATGTCTATGTTGCAATGAGCACTGGTGTAGTTTTAGTAATTGCTCAGCCTAAGAAAAGAATCACTTTGTGGTTACAGTCAAATAAGAGCTGTAATGGAGAACTTTTCAGGATATGTTGCAGCTGGTCACTTCAGAGAAACATGAGAGGAATCACATGATGCTCCCAACAAACAAGAACTTATTTCTTTGAAATTGGTTTCTACTGCAGTGTTACAACTAACAGCAGTATCAATTGCATGTAGGCTAGAGTGTATTTCATAGCAGGAATGTACAAGTTATGCATCATTTTTGCTCTTAATTGATGTAGTGAGAAAAAAAAATTATTAAAGGGAGACAATTCATAACTCCTGTAGTTCAGCTATTAGCTATTTCTGCCACTACACTGCAAGACAGATGCATTTGGTGGCATTTTTTCTATTACCTGGTTGCTGCTTCTCTGGAGTGCATTTGTCCTACCCATCAGGGCTTGCCCCCAAAGATTAGTAGAAGGATGGTGCCCCCCTTCCCACCTTCCTGTATGGAAACTAGGATTAGCAGGCATACAGCCTTGGAGACTAAGGCTGTAGCACCCATTGTGCAGAGTTATCTGTCCTGAAGTGTAGATGTTACCACTTTCTTGGAAATTTTTTCAGCAGAGTCCATCTGAGTAATAATTCTCCTTTTGCACATTTGTCACCTCAAGCCTCTTCCTAAATCCTTGAACTGAAGTAGTGACTATGACCAGTTACGATTGCTGTTTCTTACATGTATTGTTAGAGTGAATAATACTCACTGTGAATAATATTCACTGTTAGAGTGAATAATACTTGCACTTCAGAAGTAATTTTGCAATGCACCCTGACCTAGGAAAAATGTATCTGTAGAATGACTGGGAGAAAACCCACTTACTTACTATGAAATGGAATTATGTAGAACTTAGCACTGATGAGTTAGGAATATAGGAATTATTTATAGGAATATAGGATTATATGATTATAATATACTATATGTAGTAATGTAGAAATAACATAGGAATATGGTTTGTTTTGAGTGTAGAAATAGTGGCCCCATCCCATTTCCAGTCCTGTTAGTCAGATCTGTTCTTATATTTCAATTTGTTATTAATTTTTAGAACTGTTTTTGTCACCTCTCTTGTCTTAGCTCTAGCAATCTGAAAGGCTAGTCAGGGTTTTTAAGTTAATTACAAAATCAAGCCACATCTTCTATCCTGTGCTTAAATCACAACCGGCCTGTACATCCTCACAAAACAGCAGTAAATTTGTATGGAGATTTTTGCGTCCTGACATGTAAGTACATTGATGGCCAAGGTTTCCTCCATAAAAGAGTCATAAGACTTGGTAGGAGCAATTCTGTTATGTGAGAATTCCAGCTTTGAATAGGTACAAAAAGCCTAACTCTACAAGCTGAAAGATACAGAATATCAAAGATTGTCAAGCACTCAAATAAAACAAAAGTTGATGCAACAGTGTAAAAATGGGGTTTATGCACACAGTATACAAACTCTGCATGTAACTGTTGTGATGTCACTGACCTGAATGGTCAGGGTCCTGTCATTTCAGAATTTCTCTGTCTAATGCAAGATCCATCTTTACCTTCTGGCTTGTAGGTGGTCAAATGGTGAGTGGGTTCAAGGTTGGGGGTGGGGGGCAGGTGAAGAAAATCTAGAAAAACAGTTGTACAGGTTTTGCCGCTCCACCCCCATACCTGACAGTTGTATTTTGAGATGAAGTCCAAGTCCAAGACGTTCTTGCATGATATATTCACTTATCTCCTTATGTAGCACAACTTATCTTTCTATTGTCTTGGACATTTTTAGTCTCTTAGATAAACTGAGGCAAAGAATCCTACATCAGAACACAATTTTGTGAAATAACAAGGAGAAAATGTAGCAGTAAGCCTTTGGGTTTTGTTTCTTGACTCTTGGAGTGAAATTGTGATGTACAATAAAGTCTGATACTGTATGCAGAAGAAAAGTGCAGATTTGCAGTTAGGAAATGCAGTTAGGATACTGGTTATCAAAAGGCATGTCCATCTGTAAACAAAGCAAACTATGTTGAGAAGTGTGCATAAAAAATATCAAGGTGAGGATGTATTTGGGCTCTGAGTTGACTTCCCCTCCTGCATGCTTTTGGGTGCAGTGGGCAGGATGTGACCCTGCTCTGAGAGTGTACTTTCAGTGCCACTTTATGCAGGCACAGGGCCACCCTGCCAGGTATAATCCAGTCCTTTTCCCTCACATCTCTGTACTCAGCAGCTTCACTTACATCAGCTTCAGTGGCAGTGAGACTGTAGGCAAGTTGGAACAGTTCCTTGAATTGGCAATTGAATGATAAGCAATTGGGTTTATTTTTCACAACGAGCAGTCTGGCTCCCTTGTCTGATGCTCTCGACTGCTACATAGGAATTGCTGAGGAGAAGTCACTGCCCTTCCCTGCAGTCTCAAAGCTACAGGTTATTTTTGTTGCAGTTTTGGAAGCAAATTAGGAGAATCAAGTTTGCTGAGTAGAAGGGGAGCTTATCCTTGTGGAGCTGAAGGGAATTTGTTCAATCTTTCCTAATTCCTACATTATAAAAAGGATTCTCAAACCTGCTCTGAAAATTGCTTGGAAAGTTCCAGCTGAAAAGTTGAAGACTGGAGTAGGAGAATAGTAGTTTCATGTGAGGATTATTGTTGGAAGGGTACCATGTTAATACTACGTCCTAACAGGACATGCTTTTTCCTGAGCCTAAGGGGTATGTAAATGAAAAGAAATCCTAAAGTTAATACATAGCACACAAAAAATCTTGCTGTCATTTTCTGCTTTTACATAAATGCAAACCCAAATGATATTTTAGCTGTTTCCAGCTCTAAACATCACAAGCCTCAGTGCGGAAAATGTTTAAAAAGCAGTGGCAGGGTAGAGAATACCACATGTGGCTTTTGGCCTGTCAGGTAAAACTTACTTTTTTCTTCCACTCCGCCTCCTGTGTTACTGGGAAAACATAATGTGTGCTGTATATGTAGAATACATTTGAAAGCTGTATATAAAAGGATATTTTACTTTTGCAAATAGTTCTAGCCTAGTAAATCTTCAGTACCCAAAGAATTGTCTGTAACAGGTGCATTTTATTGTTAAGAATAACAATCTCTCCCCTTTCATCCTATTCCTGTTTTTAAATTGGTAGGTAATCAGCAGTTATGGGGAAAACATGGAAAAAATGTTTCAAGTATGGCAATAGAGATAAGCCTATGAATTCATCTGAGAATGGAAATACAGTTCTCCCTTCTTTTAGTAGCAGGGAGTGATGAAACCATGCTGAAACGTTATTCACAGTTTGCCAGGGAATGATGAAACTATGCTGAAATATTTTTAAATGTTTAATTACAGGGAGCATATACAAAAGCATCACTTTTGTATAGTAATGCACAGGCACTCCTAGTAAAAACTTCTGTTCTGTCACTGTATATATATATGCAGCCTGATACACGTGGAAACTGGTGGCTATTCGTGCCATATTCAGCTGTGGATGAGGATGGTTTGTATCCAAGCTCCCTGCTTCTTGTTGGAAGCATGAACTTCCTAATAAATACAAACTGACCATCACTCCAGGAGTGGACATTTGCTGTTGGCTGCATCTTTTGGTACCCCCTTTTGCCACACCCTGAAGGTGGGCCTCATTAGGCCAATTTGGTAGAAGGCTGACAATAGGCCGTAACGTTCATTTTCAGTCTTGCCCCTGTACACATTGCTATGCCATTGTACACGTTGCTAGTTCTAGAGATAAATATCTCAAAGTCTTAGAAATAAGCTGAATTGTGCACAACCTTTAAAAAAAACCATTGCACTGACCTTGCATTCCCTGCAGAGGGCTGTTCTGTAGCTGGTGTAATAGGCTGGAGAAAACTCAGTGGGACTATAATTCCCTACTCTTGTCGCAGAGTGTTGCAGTTTCAGTGTGATCTAGAGGAATCCTTCCTTTGTATGAGTTACTTGTAAAATAGAAATACTGATCCTTGCTTATGTCAGAATATTATTGGATCACTCTTGAATAATTGTGCCACCTGGGAGATGAGAGCAATAAATGCCATCTAAGACGGATGCTATTCCTTTAGCCCTCATGTGATACAATGCCAATTCCACAGCCAGGGAATTTTTTGCATTGAATATGACCAAAATCTTTTGAATAATTACTTGAAAAATTTATTATTTTCGTTATTGGTTTTAGATCTTTTAGTATATAAATATTTAGTATTTAGTATATAGTACTAGTAGTACTAGTATAGTATATATTTAGTATATAGTATATAGATGTGGAGTATCCAACTTGGAAAAAAAACAATTGCAAAGCTTCTTGCTACTTCTGTCTTGATTTTAAATGTGAGAACAAGACAATTCATTGAGAAAACAGATGCAAAAATAAACCAATCTCAGCAGATTGCCCCATTTCTTTTATTATCCACGTTCATAAAGTCTGTATGGAACGAGTAACTAGCTGTCTGATCAGGATGCTCTTTGTGCTTCCACTACAGATCCTGGATTTTGGATTGGCAAGGCATACAGACAGTGAGATGACCGGTTACGTGGTTACAAGGTGGTACAGAGCGCCAGAGGTCATACTTAACTGGATGCATTATACACAAACAGGTCAGAAATCTTTTCAGGAAAGTCTTAAGAGCTGAAGCATTCACTGAATTGAGAAATACAGAAGCAATTCTTTGTTTCTGAAGTGAACGAGAAATTGGAAGTGGAAATGACTATAATTATGCAGAACTTCCTTGTAGGGAAAATGCAGGTAATTGTTTGGTAAATGTGAGTTTGAGGGCTTTTTTATATGTTTTCTGAGAATAATAGAAAGTGCCAAGATGAATGGGGGGAAAAAAAAAAAAGTGATGTAACTGTGTACAGATGTGACAGTTTGGTCTGTACTCTTGTGCACTACACTGACTGCCATCTTCCTGCAAAGACGCGCTGACTGGAACTCAATCAGACAGGGGAAATGGCAGAAGGAAGGCATTCAGGTAATGCTGGGATAGCTATGGAAGTTTTTCAGAGCAATGAAAATTTTTCTCACATGCATCTGCCTGTTACTGAGAAACTGATTCTGCAAATTATCAGATTATCTCCAGTTTGCTAATTAGAAGGGGTGATCATTTTACTGATAGTGTTCGTCATACCCACAAGACACTCAGCTGTTTTTAACAAGCTATAAAGGTAAATTTTACACTTCTTAAAAATATGTTTTAAAATAAACTTTGCGTATATTTAAACAGACAGGTGTTAAGCAATTTAATGTGACTATTGGCTTTTTTTCAGTTGACATCTGGTCTGTGGGCTGCATAATGGCTGAGATGATAACAGGGAGGCCTCTATTCAAAGGAAATGATCGTATCCTTCAGTGAATTTATGCCACTAATGTAAGCAAATGATTAGAGGTTCTTAAATGATATAGTAGGTCTGTTCAAAAACTGATGAACATAGATTGAATACTAAAAATGTCTTGCACCTTCTTGATTAACTGGTTGTTACTGTAAAACTTTGGTACATCTGCCAATTAAAGCTTGTATTGCTGAACTTTTCAATGGAGAAAGAGAGGAGATCTTTGAATCATATCTCAAATCATCAGGTAAAATGTCTGTGATGAGAAAAAAGTCATATTTTCATTTTTTTTAGGAAGAGATTCTACAGTTCCAGAACATGCACAGAATATTCTGCTGTGGTATCAGGACTTACGTGCACATACTGGCCTGTTTCGTGCTTTTGGAGACTTTTACAGAAAAAAAAAAAAATGTTAGCTGAGTAACTTCTAGTCAAATGTTTTAGATTTACAGAAAACATATAGTCCTATTATGTCATTGCTGAGGAATTAGGGAAGTAGTTAAGATCAAGCCTTAATTCAACCTCAAGTGATGCTTCCTTGTCAGCAGTCATTGTGACAGTTAATAGAGGACGGTGTTAATAAAAGAAAGCAAGAATTTTCTACTTCTTTTATTTTGTTTCCCAGCTTTGTATGGTTGACAGCTCAGCCTAATCATGTTGCACTGCTTTTCCCCTTGTGGAGTTCCAGTCAATGAGTCACTGATCTGCATCTGCTTGTTTACAGAATCACAATTGTTTAATTTCAATTATATTTGTATTTAAGTACTTCCGTGTAAGATTAAGACTCTGAGGCATGGTTCATTTTATCCTTGTTTTGTGAGGAAAAACATAAAAGAGAAAAATTGTATTCACTGAAAAAACTGATGAGGACTATGGAAAAGTAGAATACCTGCAGTTATTTCAGCTGTATAGATTTTAAGTACATATTAGTTCTTCAGAAGAAAATACTGCAGTGCCTGCCAAAGAACAGCCATTGACTAACACATAGGAGTTCTCAACTAATGATAACCTTGAGCAGTCTGGTACTTAGATAAGAAAATTTTTCATAATTTTCAAGTTGTGCTGTAAGTGTTAGAGTGGAAAAGCTGGTATTTTAGTCATAGTGGATTTTGGAGATTTCAGAACTATTGGCTGAAGCTCTGTGTCCTGTGTTACAAGGGAAATTGCGCCAGCACAGTAGTCCTTGCTTGCCTTTTAGTATATTAATCAGTCTGGGAAATACAGATGTGAGTTCAGCTGTGGGTTAGTGAATAAACAAACGGCTAACTTAAGGGATTTTTTTGGTTTAATATTGTGAACAGGTTATCCTTGAAACTTGGTATGGAGTTTTGTTTGTTTCTGCAGAGGTGAATGGAATCCTCATGTACCCTAAGCTCTGATCTAGCTTCTAGTCGCTCATCTATTGCTCTTACTACAGTAGCAAATAAGTCATAAAACTCTTCTCTCTGCAGCATTAGCCTCCCGTAGATGCGATGTTTCCTCTTTGAGACAACTAACATTGTTGCTGATTAATCTGTGCTGGTTTAGGACACAGAAGATAATGGAGTGTTCTGATGCCTCACCCCAATGTCCCAAACATCTCAGCACCTGGAAGAGAGATAAGCATGTGGGAAACAAGGAGGAAACAGATACTTTTATTTTCATCTTGAAGTTTCTCAGTGTGGAGAAGAATTAACACTGACTGGTTTCCTGTGATTTTTGTCCTGTTCATCATATAAGCTGGTGCTCCCTGTAACTCTTCCTGCTTCTGTATTGCCTAAGTATTGGATAGACTAGGACAATGCAAGTAATACATGTGTTGATTGTTCAGATACTCCAATACTTTTGAACTGATTTTGACTGAAAATATAGAGGAGGCCTACTGATATTAGAGGTGTTTGCGGGTGTTTCAATTGCATGCTCTCAAGTTAGAGGATTCTTTATTTCAGGTGCTTTCAATGTCTTTGCTTTTTGCAAGAAAAATGGAAAACTTTCATTACATCTTTTATACATTTTCTGTTCAGTGATTGCACTGTGATTTTTCCTTTTTTCTCCAATAGTGAAGAAGCTCAGTTTTTACAGAGTGCTTACTTTTCTCATGGTGAAAGACTTTGTTCCTTATCTCTGGTATTCAGATCTGGACCAACTCACAGAAATAATGAAAATAACGGGTACACCAACTCAAGATTTTGTTCAAAAACTGCACAGTCAAGATGTAAGTATTCTGCTTTGTTGGCTGGTTTTATGTGTCTTAATTTCACTTCAACCATGCTCAGTTCTTAGCCTGGCTGAGAGAAGAATATGTATTGGCTACTGAAATGACTTCTGATAGTACATCTGTGCCTTAAAGTGCTTTGCACACCCAAAATAACTACTGGAGATTAAGGAGAGCACAGAAAATGATCAGAACACCTGAAAAACCTATATATTTAGATACTTCAAAGTTCCTAGTGTGTACCGTGTAAGCAGTTGATCTGATGCATTACTACATTTATTGGAAATGAACTGAAAACATGAACCTGTTCGGGAAACTCAGTTGTTTGCACATGTCTCTGACTTTGCCTTTCCTATTTTTATGTGAATGTCCTACTAGAATCCTTAAGCCCTGTAGTAAAGAAACTCAAGTTATTCATTAGACTAACTATGCAGTTTAAATACTAATGACTTGTTCACTTCTTGAGATTCATGTAAACTGACTATGCCATTCTTTGAAATGGTGCATACATATTTATTAAAATTAACATATAAAATAGGGAGCACTAATAATTGAAGCTTTACATTATCATTGCTTAATCATGGTTTTAAGGATTGCTTTAAAATAAAAACAAAAAAAAAAAACCCAGAACAGTTGCATGAAACAGGAAGGTGGATATAGTCAGGGTTTATGACCCAAAAGAAAATTCATTTGTACAATGAGCTATCAAAGCATTGTTGAGTTACCTATTTAGCATACAGTTAATGTTGCCACACTGCAAAGGCAGGAAAGATCTCATTTAATGTCCATCTTTATTTTAAGGCAAAAAACTATATAAAAAGCCTCCCAAAGGTCCAGAAAAAAGATTTTGCGTCGATCTTGAAGTATGCAAATCCTTTGGGTAAGATGGTTTGTGTGGATGTGTACAGTTTGTCTTGTTATTGTGTTGGTATGGGGGACTAACAGCAGTATCAGTCACGAGATAGGTAATGGAATGGTTCTTCAGCTTTTCTATCTGTTGCTTTTCGTAATTCAGTCACTTCAACCAAAGTGATGAACTTTGCCAAGTTTAGACCATGCCAGGAACCAGATGTTTCTTAGAAGCATCAAAAAATAAGTATTTTGTGTTTTACGCTTTGATCCAGCACCTGCTTAGTGGTTTTACTGGAGCAGCTTTCTCAAGAGCCCTGGAAGATTCAATATATACTGATTTGTATTTGAAACATAATTCTGGAAGCTCAGTCTGACCTGTAGTAGAAATGCAAGCAAATAGAAGGCTGACATTTTAGTCATGGAATTAATACATCCTAAGAAACATCTGTGCATTCCTGAGCGGAACTGGCTTGGATTTGGTAGATGGAAACAGAAGAGCATACCAAGTGTGTTTAACTGTGACATGACCTGAGGCAGCCAGAGCTTGGGGATGGCTCTGCCCAAACCTTATCTGTTCTCCAGTGACTTGGACACTTACAAAGACAGTTTTGTAAAAACATAAATTAGGATAATTGAATCTTCTCAATTTAAGAAGTTCAAACTATGTGTTTGTATACAGTAGGAATAAAGGTGATTAGTAAGCAGCTCTTACCCTGACTGCATGGTTAGCTCACTGACCTCAGATACAGCAAACTGCAAGTTTCTATTTTAGTCTTTAGGAAATTTCTTCCTATCACCTCTGTCGCCATCTGGCTGCTCCTTATGTAGAGAGCAGCTGCTCGTTGTCTGAGAGAAGGTTGGAGAGAATCCACGATGTGGCAAGAAGGAATTGCAGCATCCTGTCGTACACTGCTGCCTCTTCTTCCTTTTAGCTGATCCACCCAACTCAGGAATAAACAGAGAATAAACAAATCATCCATCATATCTGTTTACAGTAGCCCATTTTAACAGTCCAGCAGTGGACCTGACTCCAAATCCACTGGAGAGGAACATACAAGATTGTCATGAGTTGTTTTGGCTGAGGACAAAAACACATAGCAGATAAAGTCAGTGCCAAGATTCTGAACATGGGCAGCTGACTTGTCTTAGTGAACTCTGGAGTGTATTTGAGGTTCAAATTTGGTCACATACAGAACAGTTCTCATCAGCTCCACAGCCACTCGCTCATTCTGCTGCTGTCAGGTTGTGATGTACCTGAGAAGCACAACACAGTGGCAGTGATTAATCATCACACAGTGGTCCTGGAGCCAGAAACTGAGAAGTCATTGGCTGAGGTGAGGTGACAGTACAGTGCACATAGAAGTAAGGGAGCACCTCCATGTTGCATCAGGCTTTGTACAGATCCCAGCTTGCTCTCAATGCCATTTTGTCATGCAGATGGCTCCCACTGCGTGAACACCTAATGATTCTGCTTTACAACTCTCTCTTTGAAATCTCTTCAGGGCAGCATTACTGTGTACAAACTGAAATCAGTGGTGTTATTTGAATATGGTGTTTGTTTTCTGTACAATAGCTGTAAACCTTTTGGAGAAGATGCTGGTGCTGGATGCAGAGAAGCGAGTCACGGCAGCTGAGGCTTTGATGCATCCTTACTTTGAACCAGTTCATGATCCTGAGGAAGAAATCGAAGCTGAGAAATACGATGACACGTTTGATAACATGGATCTCCCACTAGATGAGTGGAAGCGTGAGTTTAGTTTGGTGATGTTTTCAAAAGAATGAAAGGCCATCCAGAAACAAGGATATTCCCCTTTATAAATTACCTTCTCTGTTTTAGATGTAAGACTAAATAGACAGCATTTAGATAAATGCCAGTGTTCCTCTTATCAAGTCCTCCTTGAATGATCCCCAAAGGTTTCTTCTCTACCTCCTAACAGAGGCTCTCCTTCATATATCTGTCTTCCCATCTTCTGTGATACAGGAAAGGAACAATTTCTGTAACATGTTCCTTCTGGCGGGTAGGACAGATGAAGAGATTCCTCTACAGGACTGCCAATGGTTGCTGGCCTTAATTTTAAGTTAGGCTTTCTCAGTGAGAGAAGACATCTGTCTCAGCAGAGATTTAAGTCTGAATCTAGTTTTCATCAGAGATTTATATTTTGGCTTTTAGGTGAGGACTTGACTTCTTTCTGAGGTTAATGCCTACTATACTGTAAAGTCAATGCTCACATCTCTGAAAGCACCTGTAACATTTCAGTATTGGGCTAATTCTTCAAATCTGAAATGGTGAAAAACTGATCTTTAGTTTCTGTACTCTTTCTATCGTTTTTTGCCTGAAGAGGTCTCTCTTTGCCTGACCTAGATCAGAGCCTAACCAAACTGAGGGCTGCACCTTGCTTGCGTCTATCCAGCTCCTTTTCTGATTAGACCAGCAACACTCTGTTTATTCTGTTGTTTTACAGGCATTACATATAAAGAGATACTGAACTTCAAGCCACCACAGACACTGGAGTCAAAGGAGACAGCAGTGTAAATTGTATGAGCCAATGTTTTCAGAACTCGGAAGAAAGCAGGAAAGTTGTAAATGTTTGTGCTGTTTCAGGTGTATAAAACTTTTATAAATAAACTGGATGTAATCTGTTTCATCTGCACTGTAAGAAAGAGCAATGTCTTTTACTCTGCGTGAAGAAGTTGGTGCCTTTGGGAGTAGCATTTCAGAACTATCCAGAAACTTTTTCATGCCTATAACTTCTGCTTTCCAAGGCCACTGAACTATCACTAATGCAACAAATATTCATGTGACTTTCTCTGCAATGTTTTGCCTTGGTAAGATGCCTGGGGAAGCTAATCAGCTTCTGGTACCTCAGCTAGTGCAGCGAGTAGCAGAGACACAGCCCAAATGAATGCCTGTGTCACCTGTCCTACACAAGTGGAGCAGAACCCGAGTTCCAGTGAGTTCACAGAATGGCAGAGTTTGGAAGGCACCTATAAACATCATCTATTCCAACCCTACTGCTAAAGCAGGGGGGCAGTCTAACAGATCTGGGCAAGACACAAGAAGCAGAAAAGTGTCAGTAGCTTAAGAATTTTTTCAAAGGGACCAATGTAGTAGGACAAAAAGTTGAACAGGCACTGCGTAAACAATCACTGTCAAGGGGTACAATGTTTTCCTCTAAATACTGTGCAGTCTCTTAGTATGTTAGACTAGGGATCAAGATTTCCAGAGAGAAATTCTTAAGACTTTCTAAAATTTCATAAACTCTTTAGTATCTTAGTATTGATGCAATTGCTGACAAAGTACACCTTCTCAGAGGACATGCTGGTTATAGAATCAGTGGTCCTGATTTTAGAAATAAAGCTGCACGTGTCACATTATAGTAAATAAAACAAAGATAAAAATGCTGCACTGTAGCTGCTTATTGAGAGTACCAGCAGCAAGCTGTTTTGTTCACAGTGTGCAGAAGTGTTGCCAGTTGCAGAATAACAACCATTCATGTTTTTTAGCCTTTTGAAATCATCTTACTTGGAAAAAGCCTCAGACTTTCTGTTGAGAGGTGCCTTACCAGAAGTTAGTTTCCTGATGGGATCTATTGGTTAGATGCTTCATGAGTTTCTCTTACTGTCCTCTTACTGTATTTTCCTAGGTGCTCAGTTCCTAATGGTCTCTCCAAGGTAGGAGAAAGAAATTGGCAAAGCTTTGGTGAAGAATTTCTTTGTGAGATTTCTTGTCGTTGTTAAAGGTAATTTCTTCACAACTGACTATTTGGATGTGGATTATTCCCAATGCAATATGTTGTTGTGTGTTGCTACTACCATTCTTGATGATTCTATGATTCTAAGTGAAATAGTTGTGACAGAAGACATATGATCTTACCTGATAATAAGTGGAAAAGAAGTAAGAAATTACTTGGGATTTCTACCAATTTAAACCAGAAGTTTAATGAAGACACAGTATTCTGTTTCTTTCAATTAATATTCAAGTTAACCACCTGTAAATATTAGCATTTGTTTAAAAATCATTTGTGATGAACATTGATTGGCTGAAATGGACACCCAGAAAGACTAAATAGTAACCAGAAGCCTTGAATTACTGATGGATTTGACAAGTCATTAAAAACTACACTTTCAGGAATATGTAAACGAAAGCAGAGGATGTAATTTGAAAGAAAACACTTTTCCACACTACAGGACACTGAGGAAGGCACAGTTAAGAGCCATACACCATTTTGCACTATTGACTTTTTGCATGGACTATATTTTTATGTTAAATAGGAATTTGATTTTTTACCAAATAGATGTTTTCTCTTAGGATCATGCTCTGTAGTCCTCTTAAAAGTCATAGGAGAAGAGTGCCTCTTGGAATTAGTGGGACTGATAGAACCAGTCAGTGGGAAATGGAAAATGTAAAAAACTCCTTTGAAAATGCTCCCTCCGTATTTTAAATGGAATTTCAGCTTCTCGAATTCTAGCCAATATCTAAAGTCCTGGGATAATGCAGATGGCTCAAATGTTAGTCAGACCTTGAAAGAGCTGCTTTATCTTCATTGAAAAAACTGCTTCGCATTTTCTTCATAAATGCCAACACTTCAATGAGCATTTTGACTGAGGTGAATTTTTCCCTCTCTTAAGATTAACTTAGTAGTTAAGTAGTTAGCTGGAGAAGCAGCGAGCCCCCATGAGAAAGACATAAGAAGATAGCTTTCCTAGATGATAGAGAAATACAGAACTTTTAAAGTAACTGAAGAGAGGACCATGATACACGTGCCAACAAAGACGGAAGTACTACTGGGCTGTCTGGTCAGAAAACAGCCTGTAAGGTAAAACAACAAATGTGGAAAGTTTGTCATGCATTGCCAAGATGTTTCTGTGAAGAGATTGGAATCTGCAGAAATGGCTTCAATAACAATAGAGATTATTAGTATAAATAGCTCATTAAAAGAAAAGAGAGGTGAAAGCAGAAGTATATTGCACGGAAGGCAGCTGCTGCTTCAGAGGAGGCACAATATTTCCTAAGTTTTTATTTGCTGTTTCTACTGGTGCTAAACAACTCAGGAATAAGAACACAATTTCTGTTTGCCTTAAAATGTAAAGACATTCTTCATGTACTTGAAATGTTTAGTGACAAATAAAGGTTGAGTGTTTTTTTACACAATAGTGGTCTTACTGTGCCCATATCTATTCCCAAATGTATAATCACTCCTGAAAACTGTTTTCAGTATAAGGGAACTGTATGGAAGCTGATATTGTAGGGACATTTGATGTACTGTGAGCTGCTGATGTAGTTTATTTTGGAAGTTGGGCAGACCATAGATGCTAAGCTTTCACCCAAACTTCAGCCAGAGAGCTGATGTGACTGTGCTACTCCCACCTAATTGTTACTTACAACACCTGGGATTCTACCAGACATCTCAGCTTTGTTCTGAAGGATAGGATTTCAGTCTCTCGATACAGTTGCATTCCTCAGCCTGATTTTAAAAGGCAAAATCAGATTGACAGTCATCAAGCATAATCATCTCTGAGTTAAGAGAGTAATATATATGAGACCTTTGCCCTGAAAACCCACATGCCCCCTGACTGTTTTAGAGTAAGGCTGTCTCCTTAAGTGTCAGCCTTCATTGCACTGAAGACTCATCTTTCATACTGAGTTTTGATAATGTGTTGTCATGGAACAGATGTGGCTCACAATTTCACTTCTTGGTTGTTTTCTGGGTTTTTTACAGGATAACACTGAGATGAAGTGTTAATATATGTTCTGCAAAATGTGTTCAGAAGATCCATTTTGTTCTTGATTTGGAACTACCAGGCATATGAGCTGGGAGGGATTCTTTGAGCTTCCTACTTTCTGATCTGCTGCTCAAATACAAATATCAGATGTTTCTGGTCAGCTTCAGCTAAAGTTGTCAGAGAATGAAGCATCTGTTAGAAGCTATCATTTACTGGATAGTGGTATGAAATACTCCTGTGGGACTTCAGATGGTCCCTGCAGGGACCAGGGAAAGAAGAGGGGCTCCTAACACCCGCTTTCTCTGATGATTAATTCTCCATCTCCTGAATACACTGTAGGGCAGCTGGTTCTATAAGTCAATACTAGAAGCAGTTTCATGGACTAGAGCACTTAAAACCTCTTCCTAAGTATTTTTAAGAATACAGAAGCATGCATTGGAGAAAGATCAAGGGAGGAGGACTTCTATCATACAGACACTCTGAGACTTTGTGGACTACCAGTTAATGAGCAGCTCTGGTGCACAGATTATTTGCAGCCCTGTGGGATGGTAAAATAATGATGTAAAAACTATTGCCACCTAGCAACCACATGCAGCTCTCAGGCGTGGGAATGATGCACGCTTTTTAGCTACCAGGAACAGCATCGCTCTGCAAGGAGGTAAGCAGGGGCAAGGAAAGTAATTTAAGGATTCTTTTTTGTCTGCTGCTATCTTGCTCTGCAAACAGAGCTCCTTTACGCTTAACCTCATTACATTTCCATGCTGGAGCTTTATAGTTCACTCCACGGTCTGCTTCATCAGTAAACGACACAGTGCATTCCACTGCTAAGTTGGAAAGATCCAGGCATGCAACTCTTAGGCCTGTCATGGAAGCATGTCGAATATGCTGTTATCTCTGAGAGGGAAAAACAAGGCAACCACTGGAGCAACCAGATGAAATATAGTGAAAGAAATTGCTGGAGTCCTGTTTGAGAATGCTGTCAGTTTTGCCACGCAGTGTCTCAGGGCACGTGCTGGTAGCACACACGTATTGCTGTTTGCACAATGCCTGCAGCAACAAAGCTCTCATCTGAGTGACTTTTGTGATACCAACACAACCAGAGACTGACACCTAATCCAATTCAGCTTGATATTAATGGAAAGTTTAATATTATAAAATATTATCACAGGTTAGAACAGTAAAATTAACAGTAAAATTAAACAGTAAAATTAAACAGTAAAACTGCTCAGAAAACCACAGTTTCAGCCTGGGGCAGCTGCAGCCTGCCTGTGCTCCCTAGCAGAGCTGAGGAGCCAACAGTGCCTAGTGGTGTTCCTCATGGGCAATGGGATACTGTCAGACAGAATTGGAGGGTGAGAGGCCTTCATAGCTTGGAGTTGGGCAGTTTCTTGCCAGCTTCTTAGCCCACTGCTCCAGGTGTGGTTAATTTACTGATGCAGGCATGGACACAGAGCCAACAGTGCCTGGAAAATTGTGCTCACCTCAAACTGATGGGTGCATATGACAGTAATCTCTCTGTGCTGTTGCCCTCTAGCCATAAAATAAGAAAAATGCAGCCTTTGTGAAGTAGTTGTTCAGGAAAGAATGATGGTGAGCTCAGCTCTAAGGGTTATGAGATCATCCCTGGGGGCTCCGGAGGTTTGGCTGCCAAGGCTGGGGGCCAGCAGGGTGTAGGCAAAGGCAGCCCCTTCCTCATGGTGACCCTAGGGAGAGGCTCCCAGGTGCTGTGAGGCTCAAGTCTGGCCTAAAGAGCTGCTTCCAGCTGAGGTCTACCTGAGCTGCAGCTCCTGCCATCCCCTGGCCATGGCTCCCCACCAAGCTACCCCAGCACCAGGCTGATGTCCCAGCCTGGCTTGTCTCTGCTGCTCCCCCACTTGTGCCCTGACCCACACCTGGTAGTTTACATTAAATTAATGTCAAGTTGAAAGATTTATTGGCAGTGCTCCAAAATAAAATGGAAATAATACGTATTTTCCCTGCCATTTGGCATATCTACTATAAGTCACTGAGAGTCTCTCATTTGTTATTTATTGGATTTTAACCAAGTAAATGTCATGGCAACATCATTTGCCCTAATAAAGTTTTTCATATGTGATGCATTTCTGCAAAAGGTAGTGATGAGGTAGGAAGGACCATAACTGCAAGAGAGCACAGATTTCCTTTAAACAAAGGAAAAATACAGGAGGGTTTTTCAAAGATGTAACTAATATCTTAAATAACAATCGGACTCATCAGAGAGGTAAAACCACAGAAGTGAGAATATTGTGAATGCTGAGGTCAGGTCCTGCCCACCAGCAGAGCAGGAAGGCCAAGGGACATGAATAAACTCCTAGTCCCATGTCATATTGCAGGCTTTGGACGTGACTCCCCTTATACCTCCTAAACATTCTGTTAACCCTTTACGTTAAGGTTGATGAATTATCAGAACAGGTGTGGAACTATGACTGTGTGTAAACAAGTGACTATCTGGAGACTAAAACAAGTGGAATTCTCTTCACAAACAGCTCAGTGTAACTGTAATTACTATAGCTACTCAGTATTGTCATTTTAAGTCTCTAAACCAGAACATTAACCACTTTTTCTTAGGTTTCTCAATGGACTTAGTAATCTTTTATGTTTTATGTATGGTTTAGTATTTTTGATCACCTGGATTTGAGGTGATTAATGTTATGAAGTTGCTGCATGTCTTTCAGCTTTTTAATTGCTTTCCAGAGCTAGTGTTTGGCACCATTACAGTACTTTGAGATATAAATTATTTATGTAAAGGGAAAATTCACTTTGTGTTGCAACCTGAAATCTTAGCAGTGGGGTAAACATGACCTCCCATGAGGAAATGCTCAGGAAAGGCTAAAGAGCTGAATTCAGCAGGCAGACAGCATCACTGTGCCCCAGTGATTGACTTGCCTTCATGTGCCAAATTCATATCAGAGGATGCCTTAGGGTTAATAAATTCTTCTGTAATGTGATGATGTGAAATCATCAGCCAGTTCATACATCCTTTGTGATCAATTAATACATTTAAAGAAGACTAGACCTCTTTCTTCTTCTCCAGGAATGTTATGCCTTGGGCCTGTCACTAAGGCTGGTTATGAGCCTGAACAAGAAATGGTCCATTTCTCTTGGAAAGGAGAAAAAGCAAAACTTGGAACAAGGCAGAATTTCAAGTAGTAGTAAACCTCATTTTTCTGTGTTAGTTTTATCTACTCAAGCAGTGTTCTCATCAAGTAAATCAAATGCAACTAATGCTCAAAAAAAAGACAAATAGCCAAGTGACTGTTCTCACATGTGTAGGCACAGACCCAAGCTGCCTTCTCCCACTGGCATGCAGGAAGGTAATGGCTGTGTAAGGACTCCAATAAGCACAGGGAAAGAAACTGGCCATACACCTTAAAGCTTGGCATATGTACCTGCAGCATCACTTGCAGGAGCCAAGATATTAGGATAAAGGTGTTTTACTCAGTCAACCATATGTTAGGCCAAAGTACCTTCCATAGCAAATCCTTTTTTAATATCATGTTCCCAAACCAAACATTTTCACATAGTGTCCTGAAAACTAATTCACCAAAAAGAGTGGAATGGTTGGTGTGTTTATGTTGGCCACCTTTGTCAGTCTTGCTCACACCAAATGTGAGAACTGCACTGACATCAATAGGAAATCTTGGCTTTTAGGATATAATCATGGGTTATGGAAACTATTGTTGCCTTCCTTGGGTACAGGATCAGCTTGTCAACTCCAGAACTTCTGTTCCGTTTTCACAGACTATCTGGAAGAAAAATACTACTCAGCACAAGTAAGGATGGCAAAAATCTCACCCAATTGGGTGTTTTTTAGAAAGGGGGAAAGAAATACGGAGCATGTATTCACACAGCTAAGTGCGCAAGTTACACTCTTTGGATGTACTTTCTACAAATATTTTTCTCTCTTACCAAAAAAAACAAAGCAACTCTCCTGCCCTGTCACATTTATCAGTAGTAATGCTATAGTAGCGATGTAGATATAACAAGGCAAGGCTTACAGAGGGTGGTGATAGCTTTTATCAGACAGACATTACCAGGGGAATAAAACCTAAAGAAGCTGTCAGGCAAACATGCTCCTTTTAAGGTCTGAAACTAAAGCTGCAATCACAAATCTTTTGTCTCTGTGTGCTCCTGAGTCTAATTTCAAAATACCTTCCCCTCTAAACTATTTGCTCCTCTATGGTTTCCATAATGAGAAGAGCCTCCTGTGGGTACAGTTATCAATCTTTGGTCACTGCAACCAGCATGAAACCTTTAATGCTACTTAGAGAATGGAAATAGTTCCAAAACCATTAAAAAAAAATCAGCCTCTCCTGTTTAACCTTAAATTTAATTATTTCTTTGGTTCTCCATCCCTGAGCTTCATAAACTAATTAGACGTAAACCACAGCTTTAAAGATCATTTAGGTAGTTTGAGCTATTTCTAAATGACTGCTCTGCAGTTTTTCTTATTTATTCAGCTCTTGCATAGCTATTTAGGATGGACTCCTCTCCCTTTCATTTCCCACTAGCACTAGTAGAAGAAAAAGGTTGTCCTGGGACGAGGGCAAAAGGGCTGTGAAAAACTAAATGACATAACATTTCACAGGCAGGCTACACCGGGTCTGCCTCCAGATTAGCAAATGGGCAGTGGAGACATAGACCCTCTAATCCTGGCCTGCAGGCTGAAGGGCTTTGACCAGGTATTTAAATCCAAATAGGGTTTAATCATTAGGGTGGAGACTTCTTTATCAGTGAACTTCTCTTTGAGATAGGGTAATAGAAACCAAATGTCTTTGATCTCAAATAGAGGCAATGCATGACACAAGCCACAGTGAAAGGGAAGGAACCTGTCTGAGCTCTGAGGGACTGATGGCCCAAAAGAAGAGAAAACTTATTTTCTTCCACATATTTTTAAAAGCATAGTCTAAGCTTTCTGTTGGAAGCCTGATTTGTTTGGGTTTTTTTAATAGAACTCTCCTCCTTTGCAGAGGTTTTAAAGTCTGTTGTGAATACCAATGAGGGTGTCCACAAAATGGTGGAGCAGTGAGGGAGCAGTTGATTTGACACTCAGGCCTGCTGTAGGAATTGCTCTCTATAGCAGCAACTGATGGTGTTTTGCCCAGTCTTAGTAGAAAGCAGTATGTAATCCCATTAGGGTGTATATAAAAAGATGTAGTAAGTACAAGATGCAAAATATATGTACTTTTTCATAGATACATAGTTCTGCTAAATATCTGCTCAGATGGACAAGAAGACTTAGAGATTTTACAGTGATACCGTCCCTGTAAGACAACATAGAGAAAGTCACAGAGATTTGATTTGAACAGCAGTAGAGTCTGTTAATCCATTATCATATTTGATGCCTAGAGCTACTCATGGCATCCCAGCCAACTCCTGGCATAGCCCTCCGGTTGCCCACACAGCTCCAGTGCTCTCATCCTTACTCCACGTGCAGAGGTGTGATTTGGCTATGGATTGGTAATTAAAATGGGTTACACAAAAGGCCAGGGGTCTGGTTCATTGGAAACGAAAATAGTTTTTAATTCCTTGAGAGTTACATGAGAAATACTGAAGAAAAGTAAACTAGTAACAGCTGTATTATTAAATATGTCTTTTGGTGGAGTAAGAAGGTGCATTAAAGGCTCCAAAAAGTTGGCTCTTTTGGTCACCTTTTGCAAAAAGTGTGTGTAAGGGAATATCTAAAATGAGGACAGTAAAAATAAGTAGAGAATATTCAGACCTTCAGCAAGTATTCATTCTCCTTCAGCTACAGAGCTCAAGTAACACAAGAGACAAGAACTCTTTGTGTAGCAGTCAGGTAACAGTTATGTGCAATACATCTATGAATGGGCAAAACCATGCTGATATAGAAACTTAAAAGTAAAGGCTTATTTTCATCCAGATTTTTTTTTTTAATTGAAAAATGTTAATCTATACCCTTCAAATCAGTATGAGTCACTGCTTGGAGGGAAATGTATAATCAAAAAAAGCTGCCAGGATTCCATGTATGAGAATCTGAAATTCATGTTCAGAGTGTAACTGACTGTTTCTTGATGAATCTTTGTTTTAATCTCAGTCCACCAAAGCTGTTTGCAACAGGAACACTTGTTTTGGTTATTTACATTTAAATACATTTTCAGTTCCTAGAAAGACATTACATTTTACCATCATTATTCAAAGAAAAAAAGTCTTGCTAATGCCAGAGGGAATTATGCTTAGAGGAGATGTGGTTGTAAAATCTAACTCACATATCTGAAGCATATTTATTTATTTATGAAACTTTACAGCCATTATTTAATTTTGTTTATTCACCAAAGCAGTTTAAAGAGATGGTGCAGATCAGCTGATTCCCATGGCATTCAAGTGAAGCAAGCTTAGCCCACCATGTACTGTTCTAACATCAGATGCTGAGAGCATTTTCTTTGGGTGGCTGGGATACATAGAAGTTAGATGCAAAATACCACCAAGCAACTTAAAAGGGACGAGCTCCAGGTGTGCTGGAGTCAGGGAAGCACTCACCCACAGTTCTACTTGCTTAACTGATAGAGCTATCTCCAGTGACAGCCAGAAACCAGACATAATTTTCAAGACTTAATGTGTTTCCGTCTTATCTTGGTGATCAGTAGCTGGCTACAGGCCACAGACAAAGAGAGAATCAAGGGGAATAGACGAGATGACCCTGTTTACTTTCTCAATGGACTACAAATAGTTGGTATGTACTTGCTGTTTACTTGTAGCCCAAACAGCTGTTCTCTTGCCTCCTCATGAAACAGTCTTGATTCTACACGTACTCTCTTTTTTTCCTCACAGAGATTTGGAAATGATTTGGTGAGTTCTCTGTTTAACCTCACTTTAATTTCACTCAGAGCTGCTTGTGACTGACAATGACTAAGAAGGGACTCAGCTATGACAGAAATCTGATAGAGAGAAAATCAACATCAACCCATTGGCCAAAAGGCTGCAAAAAAAAAAAGAAAATAAACAGGATATTTTCTGCAGAGAAAGTATTGTGCCTGAAACACATGAAACTCCATTTGTCATGTGGTCTTTCTTCCACAAAATTAAATTGGACCAAAACTAAATTGAAACCCACTAAAACTGTCCAAAAACTAAAAAGAAAAATAGGCACTATTAGCCAAACTATCAAACCAATACCACCAACAACAAAAGTAAAGGTAAACTACAAAGTTTAATTTTTTTACGTGGGGGAAAACAGAAGGGCTATTACTACTGGCACTCTGTGGAAGGCACTCATCTGCAGCAACAGTGTAAAACCCTAAATTCAGATAAACTGTATTTCACTTCCACCTAAAAGCTTCCACTTGGAATTTGCTTGTCTCTGGAGCAACTCAGCAACACTGCTGAGCCTGCCACACTGCTTATGACTGAAGAGTGACATTCCATTTTGTTGATGCTCCTTGTGCCAGTGTCTCTCCTCCTCACCACTTCACGAGCAGGCTGCGGCACACAGCATCTACCCAGTGTGGCTGGCCCTAAGGCCCTGCCACATGGCACATGGTGTATGGCCTCCTCAGCTTCCTGAGCCTACCTCTAGTACGTCAGCACAGGATTTCAGTTCTTCCCTTAAAATCATGTTACACAGTGACAAAAGTATTACTGTGCAGGAGAGCTGAAAACTGAATGAGTCAATGAATATTGTGGTGGCTAAGCAAATAAATTAATGAAGACCTTTCATAGACATCTATGATGCTACTTCTGCTGTTTCACAGATAGCATATATGGCCTAATGTTTTCTTTCCTAAAGCAAAGGAAACATTATGAGATAAACCCTCTTCCCACAGGATGTTGGTCTAGGAAAACTGTCATCAGAGTCAGGACCACCTCTTCAGTTACTCCTTTTGTGACTCGGGGTGCACGGTTACAAGCTTTGATCCTTGTCTGAGAGCCTCGCATCTCTGCAATTAGACTCCAAGGCAAAAATTACTCCAGACAAATATTACAACAAATGTTTAGATTAAAACCCCAAATCCTTGCATCTGCTAATTTTGGCTCAAACCCCTACTTTCTTTGAAGAAAACTTCAGTCCCATTTCTGACTGGGGTCTGATGGTGGCTCCTGGTTAATCTCTGTCTGTCTCCCTGGTAACAGTCAAAGGAGAAGACACAGAGGTGAGCAGGGAGCAAGCCTCTAGCCACTGTTCCTGTTATCAGAGTCCATCAGCAGGTGGCTGTTGCTCATATTCAGGAACAATAAATACAGGCTACAGCTAAGGGAGAAACCACAAAGCTTTCTTCAGCAGTCTCTAAGAGCATTAGCAGGATCCCGGGTTTCGAGATAGAAGTTTCTCTAAACCCTCAGGTCTTGTATTTGATGCTGCCTGCTCAAAATGTAGGCAGACACTGTAACTCAGTCTGCTGAATTAAATTTTTGTCTGTTTCGACAGTCTTTTTTCAAGCAATCTCCATACTTATATATCAGTATGATTAGAAATAGTGTGCTTCCACCAGCTTTTGTGGAATTTAAATGTTCAGCTGGTGTGGCAACAGTAAATCACACTTTACTGTATTTCCAAAAGCAAGTTGTGTATATATTTGTCTGATTGGGTTTTTTTCCACACCACGTCAATTCTGAGTGTTTTCAAAAAAAAAAATGAGAATGTATGGCACAGAAACATGGGTTCTGGGAAGAGGTTCATGCATCTTCCAAGGAGCCAGTATCTGGCTGATCTGAAACACTCTTTAAGCAATGGCAACCTGCTTTCCATGCTCATTTTTAATAACTGTTCTGCAAGACTCCTGCTAAAAATGATAAATGATAATGACCTGCTTTCAAACCAGGTTTCAAGGTAACATCTGCTCATGGAGAACACAAAAATAATTAAGCCTTTGTTTAAAAGTGAATGTAGGGAAAATGAATGTCAAAATGGTAAGTCCCTTAGCAAATGATGACACTGGAAATGGCATAGGGTGAGGAATTTGACTCAGCTAATATCTTGAACTCAGTGATTGTCAGAAGAGAAAGGAATCAGAAGCTCCCATAAATGATCTTTCCTGACAGAAAATGGATAGCAAAATGGTTGAATTACAGATAATGCTCTGGCTTCAGATCCAGCCTTAAACCTGATGGTGTTCAGCAAACGCATTTGTGCACATTTTTTCCTCAGAGCTGATGATGATTCTTCAGCCCTCAAGTGAGCTCTGTTATTCCTGACAAATGCATAAGTCTTGCTCTTTCTTGGGCAAATATCTACTTAGGTTAAAACAGTGAGACAAGAAGAAGGAGCAGAAGCAAAGCAGATGGCTTGCCATTCTTTTGATGATAAAACCATGGAGTTTCCTCCACACTCTTGAATCTTTCCATCTCCCCACTGAAGCACCATGCTAGATGTGGCTGTGCAGTAGCATGCAGTTCACTCTTGATCTGCTGAGGCGTTAACCCTTCTGCACAAACAGACTCTCAGCCTCCAAACATATCACTGTACTCCCATGGAGAAAAATTATTTTATTTAGCATTACAAAGTGATGATCCACCAACCCACTAAAAGTCAGCTTTCCAAAAGCAAAGCATCAAAAGAGAGCCAGCCTCCTTTGAGACATATGTGACACTAAAAGAAACTTTAATGTACAGCTCTGCAGTGGCTCATAAATGACATACTCCCTGTGAAGCCCCAGTGGGAAACAGTGACTCAGAGATACACAGTTATTTCTTTCTAGGGCAGTTCCTATGGAGCCTAAGTTTGTCAGGAGAGGTATTAGCTCTTATTAGATCATCTTTGTCTCCCACATTTTCTTTAGGCCTGTCTCTGTTCTGTCAGTCAGAGTGAGCTCTCACAATCAGACTCACTGTGTCACGAGCCAGCACACCTGGTCTGGCCCAGCACAGGCCTGGCACGGGCAGTTTGCAAGGCACTCCACGTGAGAAGGGGCAGAGCAAGCCTCACCAGGACATTCCTGCACAGCAGCACTGGCACACCTAGAGACTCGGTAACCCCTCATTATCTGGAGTAAGAGACTTGGATCAAGTTTTAGGATCCCTCAAGTTTTCTTGTAAGTTGTGAGATAATCACAGAGAAAAGCATCTAAATAATCAAGGGGGTAAATACTCTTACTTAATATAGGTTTGATATCACTGACATGCATGTAATACCATGCCCCATATGCAATAGAATGGCTTCCTTCACCAGAGATCTTGCCACCCACTTACTTTCAGAAAGTAAACACAGAATCACAGAACGTCAGGGGTTGGAAGAGACCTGTAATGATTATCTAGTCAAACTCCCCTGCTAAAGCAGGTCCACCTAGATCAAGAACACATTAGATGAGAAAAGTTTTACAAATTAATACTATTAGGACCAAAGAGTAATTTGATTAATTTCATAAAACTATGGGCCGACTTGGTAAAGACATCAGCAATGTGGATGGATGCAGAAGCCTGCTGAGTAAGGAGGACACATATATGGAATCCAGTTTCTCTCCAGGTGCTGAATGGCAAACTGATGCCTGGGTGAGAGGTGTCTACAAGACCCCTAGAGGCTGTGTGAGCTGAGGCCTGCACACTGGGCAGCTGTGACCATGCTAGGACCTCAGAGCTAGGCTTTGAGAAGCCTGAGAGCTGGATGCTCCTGGAGAGCCCTTTGAAGAGGCTGCATGGACACCTCAGTGTGTGGTTCTGCCCTTTTTCTGAGCTCAGCAGCTTCTTGCTGCCATTGCATTGCAAAATGGTAGTAAGAGCAGTTGTGTGGAAGTGTGGTCCCCAGGAATAGATTTAGCAAGAGTGAAATGTTTACTGAGTTTTAGTTAGGCTCCTCAATGTCTTATGGAATGTGTGGAGCACCTGGCATCAGGCCACATCAGGCCTAAATCAGCCTGGTTAGGTATTCAGTTCTTCTGCTCTGAAGTAATAGATACAGAGAAACCACATTTATCATAAAAAAACACAGAGCTGGCAACAAAACATGAAAAGAAAAGCTGACAATTCTTTAAAATATGTCTTTAGTTCCTGGAACTTTGCATGCTGTCATTTTTTTCTGACTTATTTAAACAGATACTGTAATTTTCCTTGTAGTTTAGAGTAAAGAAGACAGCTAAGGAGGACTCAGTGGGGACTTGTCATTGATTTCAAAGATGCTGGAATTAATAGTCTAACATTTAGGTTAATGATAATGTGGAACATTGTCTAAATGTGCTACATCTAGGTATAAGCCCAATAAGCTACTGTTTCTGTAAAACATATTTCAGAATATCAAACATCAGTAACACTAGATGAGACACCATTATAAACATATAAATTTTAGCCTAATAATCCAGACAAGTATTTTACAGTAGATCCCCCTACATATTATGAATATCTAAACATTTCTGCTAATAAATAATGTAATAAGAAATGGCAATAAAAGTTAGCACCCATAACTAATTGGGAAAATGTTTTAATCAAATTGAAAGTTACCACAAAATGTTTTGTTTAGATCTTCACCTCTTTCAATCAATAATCTGACTTTTCTACTCATAACAGGAAAGCTACACATTGTTTCAACTCTCTGTCATCTTGAGTGGTTCCCAACTTCTTTAGCAAAGAGCTGTTCACCAATAGTATAGTAAGAACAGTAATGAGGTACTCTGTCAGTAATTCTGCTAACTTTTAACGTAAGACATTTAATGATATTTGTTGTGCTACAAATAGAAAAAAATACACATATGATATTTGCTTTCCTGCATCTTAATGTAATTATAATGTATTAATAATTAACTGAAGCATTGCATTGTTTGAACAATTTTAAGTGTAGCCAGTTTCAACTGAAATGTAAGAAATGTTTCTCCATGTGTATAACTGCCTTTTCACTCTGAATAAATACTGATAGCCACCACACTCCTACAGTCTTAAATCCATCACTGAACTTGAATAAAGATGTGAGTTCTATAGCCAACAAATAGGCACATACTCCAGTCAGTAAAACAATTCTGTGTTTTCAGGTGTCTATTTAAATTAGAAGTTGGGATCTTTAGCATGTCACAGGGCAGGGATTCAAACTTCCAGACAAAATACTGGGTTAATAGCAGGAGGTTGTCTCTTTTATAGTGCTTGACCACAGAAAGTACCTCCTCTACATTGTAAAACAGTGGAAGAGACATAGGCAATTAGCACAAGCAAAACATTTTCACTTGATAAGTCAATCTGGGCTGTTTTTTCTGCCCTGTCAGCAGTGTCTGAAAACAAAGGAGACAGAGCAGCCCCAGGAGAC
This sequence comes from Urocolius indicus, assembly GCA_013401255.1. Classification (NCBI taxonomy): domain Eukaryota; kingdom Metazoa; phylum Chordata; class Aves; order Coliiformes; family Coliidae; genus Urocolius; species Urocolius indicus. The sequence goes on from WBNH01004888.1 coordinate 229,765, forward strand.
AGTTTGTCTGCCAAACCGTTTTTCTGGGGAATCTCTTAATTTGTTTTTAAAAGTACGTAGCAAAGCTTCTGGGTGTTAAGATTTAATATGCCACATAGCACACAGCAGCAACTGACACTGTGGGATGTGAAAGGCTGTACCAAATCGGTTTCTTTAGGGAACATGCTTGTATACTTTGTCTCCACCTCCCTGGTTATCACAACAATCCCTTGAATAGGCAATAAGACCTTGTCTTGTCTTGAGTGATTTGATAAGCAGCTGATAACCAACAGTTCATTAAGCTCTTGGGATATATAAGCCACAAGGTTTTCAGCGTGCCTCTGTGCTTGGGAGGTTTGACAGCTCTCTGCTGAGCAGCCCAGGAGTCACTGGAAGATGTTCTTGACTGCAAAAATACTTGTTTTCGTTGTGAGCATTTTCCTAAGAGTGGCAACAGGCTTTGACATTGGATTATCCACAAAATGCGTAGTGATACCTAAGGAGATGGACATGTGCCACGAGATTGGATACTCTGAAATGAGGCTTCCCAACCTGATGGGACACACAAGCATGGCAGAGGTTATCCTAAAATCTACCACCTGGCAGCACCTTGCGCAAACGGACTGTCACCCTCATGTGAGGACCTTCCTGTGCTCCTTGTTTGCACCCATCTGTTTAGATACGTAAGTACTACAGCACAGTACAACCCCTCAGCCTTTATTTGCTGGAACAGGGATCAAATGAAATGCATGCTTATCACAATCTAAAGGCAATATCTACTCTTTCTGAAATAATTCTATTACCTTTCTTGTACTCATCAGAAAGAAAAGTACTGAAAATCTGCTCCACTTCTACTTCAGTTTACCTTGGGAAAATGAAGGCTGTTATCAAATGAGACCCTGTTTCATTTTGTTACAGTTGAAATTTTATTCTTGTTTATTTAGAGTTGAAGCACCTATTGCCAATAGAAACAGCCTCATGCTGAAGCTTTTTTCGGGTTGCAATAATAGCATTTTAAAAGCTGTGATTTAATCCTAACTAAGTTTAATACAGTCCATACACAGACCACTTCCATTATTTACACAGCTACCACTTTCAGAATTATTATTGACGGATGTTAAATATCAGCAAAGACAATGCACTTTGCACAGAAATCACTGTTGGGGTAGTTTCTGTTATCAATGAATCTAACTGATTCAGTCTGGTATTTTCTCCATCAACAGGTTTATCCATCCTTGTAGGAGCATGTGTGTGGCTGTCCGTGACAGCTGTGCCCCTGTGCTCACCTGCCACGGACACCTCTGGCCTGACAGCCTGGACTGCGCTCGCTTCCCTGCAGACGAGGACATGTGCCTGGCGTCTCTTACAATGGAGCATAAACACAAAGGTAGCTGGAAGATGGCAGAGGGAAGGGTGGCTGTACTCTGTGTTCCTGGGAATCTAGGAGGTACAAGGGATGCCACTCCCAGACAGCCTGTGATTTTGCGAATGGAGTCATGTCTATCCATACTGCTTTATCCTGTTGGTACAGATGGCAGGGGAAAGGGCCAGTACTTGCAGGGTAAGCTGCAGCAGGCCTTGGGTGGTGTCCGTCAGCATTGCTTCAAAAAAATAAAGTGGAGGGAGGAAATTATCCCCTGCACACCTATGGGCAGCATCATACCCAGGGCAGCACACTGTGTTTGATCCTCAGATCAGCTTTAAAAAGTTGGGATAATTTACTATATGGTTTTCCTTAGAGAAACTTGAGTTGTCATGACATTAATGTTCATACCTTCAGATGCACTCGGGAGTACTAACTTCTGCAGAAAGCAGTAGGAATCAGCTGCTGCTAGCACAGCTAAATTCACATCATCTCAGTCTTAGTGCAGCTGCACCCAGAGTCACTGACCACTTTCCCACTCACCATAGCCATATTAAAAATAATACTACATTTGTTACTGTATTTGAGCTCGTGAGCCTAAGCAAGGAGTGAATGTGCCTGGAAAATGAAACTTCTTTTCACTTCTAGCCATGTTCTCAGAGAAGTGTGTAGACTTTTCATTTTATCACTGAGCAGTTGTGTATTTTCTCTGTCACCCCTGAGGTTACGCAGTGGGCTCTCAGCTGTGAGACCAGAAAATGAAACCAAAATGTTTTAAAAGATAACTATGAGACTTTCTAATATCTTACCAGTCCTCCCAAAGCCTGCCTGCCAGACCTGCCCAGCAGTGGAGGAATTCTTTACGCACAAAAGACTTCTTGAAGTTTTCTGTGCCAGTAACTTTGGTAAGTCCTTGCTAATACATCCGCTCTTAAAGAGACTAACAACTCTCTTTATAAAATGCTTTAAAAATAGGATTACAGTAAGTGACAGTTTCTGCAGGGATTGCAAACGATTAAGAGTCTGGCTGCTGACTTTAGGATGTTTTTCAGAATATGTTCTTTCTAATCAAAACAAACAGAGGATTTATTTTGCATGAAAGGTTTATCAATGATCTAGTTTACAACTAGATACCACTTCTGTTCTTGTCTAGTTGTCTACATCACAGTATAGCATACTTTATGGAAAGTATTTCTGGTAAAAGTAGCCAAATAAGCAGATTTGCCTTTTCCTACAGGTTAAACCCAAAGTAAAGCTTTGGTGTTTCACCAATGACCGACATGTCCTGTCACTTGAGTGCATGAGTTTTTTATAACACATAGCCTGCTGAAAAGAAGACTCAGAGAATTGCATCAGTAAAAGAAATCCTTATCTCCTGTGGTCTTATTGGAGCGACAGGCAACACTTTTGAGTTTGCTCTATAAACTTCCTGCAAAGCTCTCCAGCATCAGGGCAGAGGCTCTCAGTGACTTTTGTTGGCTTTAGATCAGACAGAATCAAGAAATTTCATGCTAAAAAGTGTCTGTGGAGTCAAATGGGGTAGGTAGATGCCTATGAGGAAAAGGGAATATCTATAAGGGTGGCATCAGCAAGCATTAGTAGCTGGTTCTGCCGAGACGTTCCTCACATGGACAAAGTGTTTCAGGAGAATTGCTTGGGCGACATGAACAGCCTCATGATTCAAGACCACCACCAACAGCTTACAGTACCTAATTATCTAGAAAGTGGGGCATAGATGGCGGTGGTAGTAAAAACACATTACTCACTTCTGAGAAAATATTTTTTCTTAGTGGCCTAATTTCATGAAAAAAAAATCTTTAGTACACAGCCTTTCTTTTTAAAATACATTTTAAAATGTATACTGCTGCTGGAGAAGGCCTCACCATACTCTCAGCATAAATTATCATCATATTTTTAAGGAATCATCCTGCTTCCATTGGTAGTGTTTCTTTCTGTATTTGAGTAAATGGAGTGACTTACATTTCCTTTTTTTCTTTTTCTTTAGCGGTGAAAGTAAAGCTGTCCAAGAAGAGAACACTGTTGGGTCACCAAGAGTATAACATTGAATGTCAAGTGGAATTCACTACCCAGGACTCACTCGTGCCTTATGAAACTCAGAGTATGATACAGCAGTGGCTGCTTATCAATGAAAACTGTACGCAGAGGATGGCTCCGACTCATCATCCCATGGTGTATCTCCTTGTGGGGAATGTTGAGGAGGGCATCCTTTTAGTAAACCATGTTTACCGTTGGCAGAAGAGGGACTCCCAGCTGACTTTGGCCACTCAGAAGTGGAGATACCACAAATGCTTGTAAATATCTATCATATTATCTGTAAAAAGATGATAATACTTCTCATGCTAAACCTATCTTGTAGATAGGAATGTATTATAAGTGGAATGTAAAGTATTAATTTCCTTTTCAATTGTATTATAAGTTGAACTTAAACCCCAGTATATTGGGCCTCCTTTTTGTAGTCACGGGCTTGAATTTGGCCAACATTATATAAATGTTTATTTGAGTTCTTGAAACCAAATTTTGTAATACATGCAAAAACTAGCATAAAACAGTTTTAATCCAGCTGACTACCTTCAATGTATTTTTTCTATACTTGCCATTTTCTCTACCTAAACTTTCCCTTGCTTAACGTTTCATTGACTCACTTAATTTTCTCCAGTTAGAGCCTTTTAAAGGAAGGCAGACAGCCCTCTGCTGGGCATTTCTGTGGGAATACAAGAGGAATAAACAGGAAAAAGCAACTGCAAGCACGACACGGCTGGCCCCAGCTACAAGCTTTGTTTGCTCAGCACAGGTTACTGGCAGTCATTTCACAATGACAGGGCTGAGAGCACCTCAGTAGTAACACCTGAGAGCATAGGTTAAACACAGGTTTTGAGGCTTTTCATTTTTGTGTCACCAGTTTGAACACAACATGGAATCTAAATCAGGTTCCCGCTACTAAAAGGCCCCTTTTCATTTTCAGATGCATTATAAAAGTCAATATATAAACTCTCTCAGTTCTCTAAGTGGTCTGCAGGGAACTAGCAGAGTGACAATATGCAAGGAATGAGAAATACACAGTGGCTACGTGATTAGCATCCTCATTGTCAGTGCAATACACTGGCATTAAAGACTACTCGAACATGGACAGAACTTGACCTAATTTTAATTTTATAAGTGTGCAAAACAGACACAGAACTGGCAACTGATAATACATCAATTAGAAGCTACTTCAGTAACACAGAGTCTATTACGGAAACAAACATGGTAAAAGTAGCTTTCTAGAAGTCCTGTTTGTAATGATCTAGGTTCCAAATGTGTCCCTCAGAAGTGCAGGTTGGTGTGCATGCTCCCGGTGACACTCGCTCTGTCACTTTCTACCATGAACTGGAATACTAGTAGAAACAGAGGGGGAAATCAAAAAGCTGAAACAACCTATATTCAGTTTCTGTTGTGTAAAGAAGACAGTGCTTAGAATAAAGTAGGTTATTCGGACGCTCAGTTCATTTTATCCTGTAGGAAAACGTAAATATTTAAAGAAGCCTGTCACTGCTTTACACAAGCCAGCTGCTCAGGGAGAGCTCCTGCGGAGGCTTCCCCGGGCTCTGTGCAGCCTGTGACCCACTTCAGAGGTGCAGTAGCATCAGGACCTGGCCTTGTTGTGAAAGGGTTCTGTGTCCCATGGCACCTGCTGGGAACGAGATTCTCCTTCCTCGGCACAGATAGCAGAGTAATCATTTTTTTGTTCAAGATTCTGTTTCATTTCTCACTGTATTAGAGGATACCCTACAGCCCAGGGTTGTGCGTTCTTTTCCTCTTGGATCTGTTACATACAAATCGTTATATACCTTAACAACCCCTGCCGTGAAAACACAATTTAAGCTGCCAGACCTACTAGTAAAGTAAAACATCGTTTTCGTAGGTCCATTAGGGCCTCCCGTTACCCGCCACTGAAACGCCCGGCGGCGGCACCAGTGACGGCGACAACGCGCTCCGCTCCACGCCACGCTCCCGAGCGCGGAGCCGGCGCCCCGGCGCTCNGAGGCGTTCCTGGCGGCGGGACGGAGCCGGGCGCCGCGCAGCTGGGGCTCTCCGGCCGCTCGCCCTCGCTGTTTCCGAGAGCCTGGGTCGCGGCCGTGGTGGCGTGTCGGTGCGCGGTCCGGCTGGCGCCGTGTGAGGCCGCCGCGGCGGGCGGGAGGCGCGGAGCCGAGCCGAGCCGAGCCGGGACGGGCAGCGGCCGGCTGCGTGCTGCATCCCGCTTGCTCGCTTCCGCTTCTTTCTTTTCGCTTCGCTGTCTTTTTCGGGCGTTCGAAAGACCGATAAAGTTTTCATCACAACAGACCCCGATGGTTGTTCTGTCCGCGGCGTACAGAATGCTATTTTGTAACACTTTGTGGCTTTGTGACTGAAGTTTTCACAAGTTTCTTTTCACGTCAGCCGTGACAGGTAAGTGAGGTGCGCGGTGGTGGGATGTGGAGGCCTGTGCTGAGCCCTCCGGTCCCTCAGCGTGGGCCGGAGAGCTTGGGAAGGGTGGCATGAGCTGTCAGCTGCACCAGAGACGCTGAGCGCTCGGGGTCCGGGAGGTCGGGTTAATGGGGGATCCTGCCTGTGTGCATCCAGTTGCAATCACCGTGCTATTTGCTTTGTACTGCTGCTTCTCTGTCTTGGCAGGAGGAGCCGTGAATGATTTTCTTTGATTATGTTCTGTAAGTACAAAGTTTAAAGTGCAAAATTGTCATGCAAGCAGATAACACTGTATGTGACATTCTAACTAGCTAATAGAATACTGAGGGGTTTTTAAGGTATGAGTGCTTGCCTGAAACACTTACCTGGTTTGCTCTGTGTGTAGTAGCCATGGCTTCGGGAACAGCACTGATTTATGATGAGGAGATGACCACTCATAAACTACTTTGGCATGAGTAAGTCACCACCGTCTTCTTTATTAACAAGTTCTTATTGTGGCTTCTGAGAGAAGGAACAAGTAAAATGCAGCTTTTGTAAACTGTAATACAAAGTACCTAGTGATAGATACCCTGCCATTTTCCTAGTAAATACAAAGTTCTTCTGGAGACAAAATGTTATTTTAAGCTTAACTTGTATCCAAGTACCATAATGGTAATCTGAAGCTGGCTTCGAGAAGCTGTGGGCCTGCAACCTACTAGGCCTTAACAAGACGTGTTAGCTGTAGGCATCTGAGTAGCCCCTTAAACCAAGTATTTTAGGCTAATTAAATTGTTTAGAAAGCTAAAGTTATCATTGGCCTTTAAAAAAAATATGTAGATGTACTCACTTAGCTGAGACCTGACAATTAAATACAGTTAGAAATTGGTATATGCTACTTGCTTAAATTTGCATAAATGAGACAGGGATCTTTGCAGTGCTCAGAGCAACAGCCCGCTGTTGTCTCCTCTCCCAAACCCTCTTCTCCCCTGTCCGTCTTCACTGAAATCTGCAGCTTTTCATTTCAGCATTCCTGTGTCTGTTGTTAGGCATTGCTACTTTCAGTTTTGGCCCAATTCCAAACTCAAAAGTATTTAAAAATTTTATTTCTTTTTCTTTTGCTCTCACATGTCCTTTTATGAGGTATGAATCTTCATAGAATGGGAAGTTAAAAGCTAGGCATTGCGATGTGTATTTTTTTTTAGCTCTGATGGTAATTATAGCAATGTAATTATTGCTTGGTTTTAGCCCTGTTTGTGATATTGAAGTGCCAGAAAGACTGTCATCCTCCTATGAGCACCTTAAATCTTATCATCTTGTGGAAAGGTGTGTCCATGTGCCTGCCAGAGAAGGAAGTGAGGAGGAGATTCTGTTGGTTCACAGGTCTGAAACTTACTTTCATCACCATTCAGATGAAGTCAATGAAATAACAGATTTCGTACCTCCAGGTCATATTTTGCTGCACTTGAAAATATCTATGTCGAAGCTCGGTGACGTCCAGTGACTTCTGCACCAAGGCTCAATGACTTCCTTTTCAAAGGAAAACATGTTGCACTTAACATTGAGTCTGGTGTAGATGCTGAAGTGTGAATCTCCTATGCCACTAAATCCCTGTTCTCACTCTTTGGGTTCTTAAGCAATGGATGCTGATTTATACATAGGATTAAAAGTAAACATATAATGAAAATTGAGACAAGACTTGAAGAAGTGTAGAAAGAGGGTATTTCTTTCGAAAGGTAGTAACCTCCTCTTTCTCCCAAACATCTTTGAGATAGAGTGAAACAAACAGGAAAAACTTGGCAGCAATTTCTGCAGGGAGACTTAAGAGCTACAGCAGCCTTCCTGTTCTGAAGTCAGGGCAATGAAGTCTGCATTGGCATTTGTCACGTGGGTATGATGATTCTACATGTCACTTGTGCGCTGATTAGCCCTTGTCAGGGAGCAGCAAGAGCAGCCTTTGCTGGAAGGCAAGGACACTGGGGAGCAGAGTGTTATGACAGAGCATGGGCAGTGGTTTCATGTACAGTCCCACGGTACCCAAGCAGAGCGAGCAGCACAGGTCCAGTGATGGTAACCAGATTCAGCTACAAGTTTAGATTGTCTGACAGTGCCACAGGGATGTGGCAGGTCTGAAGCCAAGGCAGAGAGTCAGCCCATGGGTCAGTGTTTAGGTCCAGATTAGCAGGGTTCGTGGCCAGACACAGGCATGGCTACATAACACAGCTGCAGAGTAACCAAGGGTGAATGCTCTCTCTTAAAAACAAGTGCTACAGGAAGGAGGAGGAGTCTCTGCTAAGACTTCTTAGCAGGGCTATTTGGAGTGAGCCTCCACCAAGACTCCTTCCAGGCTTCTCTCTGAAGGTGATGTACTATACTGTCTCTGCTGGCTCTGAATATGGCAGCCGAACCCCAGCAAAGAGGGGATGCCCCCAGGGCCCTGACACCACTGATGAGGACCAAAGCTTGATCCCAAGTCATGCTTACATTTTCAGGTTCTAGAATGGTATTTTTCTCAGAACACACTGATTTGTTAGAATGCAATTAGTACTGTGTGCCAATATAATTTATTTTTATAGTACATACATTGCTGATTGAGTTGCTTCTGCTAAATAAGTGAGGACAAGTGACTAAGTCTTGTCCTTGTTTCCATAGGTAAACTAGACATGGTGAAGCTCTTTCCTTTCTAAAACACTTTTAAATTGAAACAAAATTGTAACTCTTATAAACATGTTTTACTTAAGTTCCAAATTAGTTATGATGCTGCTGCTGAAGTTAAACTAGGAATTATACAGACATTCAGGCTCACGTGTTTTTATTCTTGTGAATGCCTTCATTTTGAAGCCATTGTTTAGCTTTATTTCCATTAGGCAGCACTAGTGCGTCTCATTTTGATGTGAAACTCTGATTGCTTTGGCATTGTCCACTTAGAGGAGAGCATTTATGGTCATTGTATCCTGGATTAGGACACAGGTGGGACAGTTGATGCCATCAGCCTTTAATTCTGGCTCACTACACAAGGGCAGGAGAACAGTGATGGAACTGGAGGACTGTTGATGCTAGTGCCGTGATACTTAACTGTACTCTTGAACTGGCAAAAAGAGGGAGCTAATACACACTTGATAGGAGAGTCGTTCAAATACTTGTTTTCTGAGAACAAAGGAGCATTAGACATACATTCTGAGAGTTACAGTTCACACTCTGACGCCTGTCAGAATCCAACTTTCTGTCTTGCTGGGATGATATCTGTAAGTAGTGTGGATTGCAAAATAGATTGTGCATCATGAACAAAGAGCTGGTTTTGGAAAACAAGACTAATTGCTCTTACCACCAGAAAAAGGAGAAGCATGTCATATTCTTAAGACATCCAAGAACCCTTCTTTCATAGCACTCAGTATTTTCACAATATCCTACAACTGGTGTTCCAGAGTACCTATTTGACTCATGAAATGTAATGAAAAGCCCTTTTTAATATATGTTAGTTTTCTTTACATTTTGCATTTTAAAAATGCCTTTATAGTTACTTAGTTAAGTGTTGTGCTAATCTCTCTCTTCTCTGCAGTTCAGAACACTTGGAAGTGGCGAAAAGCACCCAGACAATGAATGAAGAAGAATTGAAGAGAGTCTCTGCAAATTATGATGCTTTTTTCTTTCACCCGGTGTGTAAATTAAACTGTTTGCTCTGTAGGGAGTTACAAGTATTTGTGTTATTGCATCTGAGTGGCCTCAGTAGGGGAAAGCTGGCAGTACCTATTTTGCCATTTAAGTAGACTTGCATTTATTTATGATATGTCGTTATCTGTTTCAAGTTTAGTGTAAGGCAGCAACAGAATTTAAGTGTCTTGTCAACTATTCTGTAATTGTATCATGCCAGTATAGTGCACTACCCAAATTTCAGCTCTGTTTTTTTGTGACAGTGTCCCTAGGGACCATTAGTGATCTGCAGACCACATTTTTGGTAACAGTTGCCCTTCACAGTTTGTTTCTGAAAAGTTTAATTCCTTATTTACAAAGATGCCATGTTATTCCACTAGTCAGTTCAATATGTCCCTCTGGTGTTTCTTAACTGTTGCAGAGAGAAGTGATCACAGGTAAACCTAGTAGAGAGCCCATTGGAATCAGGAGTGTAAAATCCTGCTTGCAACTATCTGCACACAGACTCAGTTGGGTAGAATTACATCAAGAAAATGTGCTGTTGAGGTGCAGAGGCACGTCATGTGTGATTAGTTTAAAATAGGTGGATGGTAATTGATGACAACTATGAGCTTCCCTTTTACAGAACACTTACCGCTGTGCCAGACTAGCAGTAGGAGCAACTTTGCAGCTGGTGGATGCTGTGATGTCAGGAAAGGTGTGCAATGGAATGGCATTAGTAAGGTAAGAAAATATGTGAGAAAGCTTTCACTTCTTAACAAAATTTCTTTTGTTGTGAATAATGGTGTAAAACTTTGGTTTAGACCTCCAGGTCACCACAGCCAGAGAAATGCAGCTAATGGGTTCTGTTTGTTCAACAATGTTGCCATTGCAGCAGAATATGCAAAACTGAAGTATAACGTACAAAGGTAAGTGCATGGTTAACTCTAGAGAAGCTTTTCATACCTGAATATGGCATTTAGATAACTTTTTGACATTGTACTTTATGTACTGTATCTAGATCAATGTCTAGAGCTTTCTGAGTGTCATGTACCTTTTGGGTCAGGAAAACATCATTTATCTGTATCTTATCTAGACGAGGATGTTCTGGTTATTCTGCTGAGCGTTTTCTTTTACTGATCTGTGCAGAATCCTAATTGTTGACTGGGATGTGCACCATGGGCAAGGAACTCAATATATATTTGAAGAAGATCCAAGGTTTGAACAATTTTTTTTTTTTTTACTTTTTTCTTTGCTGTTAGCTGGTTAGAGATTGTTTGCCTCTGTAGAGGATAAGGCTTCTTAAAAATTAAAGCTAGAATCTTATAAAACATTCTCCTTGCTATTTTAGTCTGTTGTTTATTGCTTGTTATAAAATAGAAGAAAAAATAAAAAAAAAAAGAAAAAGAAAGAAAAGAGAGAGAAATACACAGGTCTGGTCTACTTCAAAGAGTAACAAACATGAAGTGAGTACCTTGAACACACATGAGTACCTTCGTTTGCCAGTCTCTTTATGCTGGTATTGAGGTCATATGTCTAGTTTCTGTATTCACAAATATCTCAGTTAAAGTATTCAAGTAATAGTTAGATAAAATATTTGAGATTTATATTGTTTTCAGGAGAGCCACAGAAGCTGGTTCTAGAAACAAGTCTGCTCTTCTGAAAACACCCTGTCTTTGATCTGAACAGAGTACATACATACAAGTAATTTTTAGCAGGTTAATTTTTAGGTTAATCTTGACATAGGTCCTACTCTACCAAGTTTCATGGTCCAAGTCCATTAAGAGAACTGAGGAGAAGGGACAATTCTATTTCTTGCTTTTGGTCAATACAATCACCAGATTCAGAAATTTCCAGAATCTTTTTGTCAAGTTGGATTTGGTTTTTTGTGTTTTTCAGTGTTTTGTATTTTTCCTGGCATCGCTATGAACATCGGGAATTCTGGCCATCACTCAAAGAATCTGATTATGATGCTGTGGGTCTGGGGAAAGGCAAAGGTTTTAACATTAATTTGCCTTGGAATAAGGTAAATGGTGTTTACAGCACAACAAAGCAAGTGCAATAGCTTGGTATCTCATGCTTAACGTAACAATTTCTGCCAAGTGAAGTGCTTCACATGCCTGGCAGATGTCTTGGCACAGGGTAGATACTTCCTGTCAGTGGAATGAGTGCTGAAAAATACAGCTCAGAATGGGACAGTGTTTTAAAAAAAATATGAAGGAAGAGAAAAACACACACATATTAATTTTTTCTTTAGTATCTTGCTTAACCATTAACTGAAATGTTTCTGGAGATGACTACATCTGTGCTTCTTCAGCAGACAACTGAAGCTCAGACTTTAAGACTAAAAATGGTGGGTATTTACGCACTTTACTGAAATGGAGCTTGCTTTACAGGACCTCATAATGTTTAACTTTTGATACTGTCTTTTCCTGAAGTCTTAAAGAACTGTAGAAAATTTATTATTCCATGGGATAATATGACCTATATTTCTCATGTTTTGCAGGTTGGGATGGGAAATTCAGATTATCTTGCTGCGTTTTTCCATGTGTTGCTTCCAATGGCTTTTGAGGTACTTTTTTTTTCCCACTAATCTGCTATTTGCACAGCAAAACCAAAGTTACTTCCTAAGTACTTCTTAAGCAGATCTCATTGACTTTTGTAGAAATGCAGTAATTGCCAGCAAGACAGTTAGCACTTGATTTGTGCTAGTATGACATGTGCTGATCAACTGAATAATATTTATGGAATATTAGCTTTTAAGTGTTCAATGTAATGATCTGCAACTTCTCCAGTCAGAATTAAAATAGTGTAAATGGGTAATCTTTGTATTCAAGGAGAATCTTTGTGTTCATATTCTAGCTGAAATAACAGCTGAGCATTGTACAGTTGAAACCCAGTACAAAATTGAAAACAGGACTTAAGAATGTGCTCTACAACTCCCTCTGTTTTATAACAGTTTGATCCTGAACTGGTTATTGTCTCCTCTGGATATGATTCTGGAATTGGAGACCCTGAAGTAAGTAACTTGTGGCCTATTTTGTTCTCAGTCATCAATCTGACTGCAAAATATTGATAGCTTTTACATGTTCTGTGACTGCTAGGTGAAATTCACTTTGACCAAGCTAAAAGTACATACTTGAGTCTGACCTCAGTAATGTTTACAAATATGTAAAGGGTAGGTGTCAAGAGGATGGAGCCAGGCTGTTATCAGTTGTGTCCAATGATAGGACAAGGGGCAATGGGTATAAACTGGAACATAAGGGGTTCCAAAGAAATACAAGGAAGAATTTCCTCACTCTGAGGGTGATGGGGTGCTGGAACAGGCTGCCCAGATGGGTTGTTGAGTCTCCTTCTCTAGGAACATTCAAAACCCACCTGGATGAGGTCCTGTGTGACCTACTCTAGGTGGTCCGCTCTGGCAGGGATTTGCACTAGATGATCTTTCGAGGTCCCTTCGAACCCTTAAGATTCTGTGATTTAAGTTGACCCCAGTTCTTCAAGTAGTACAGTGAGACAGATTATCCCACAGGTGTGATTGCTGTGGTGGGTTTTTGCACCTTCCTTCAAAGCAGTTGGTTCAGTGTTTTGTTAATTACAACGAGAGGCAAGTGTTCCAGTATTCCAGCTAAGACTCATGTATTTTAGATTTTGTGGGGTGTTTTTTTACTAATATTTTTTGTTCAAGGTTTCATCTCTTATTTTTTTTTTCCTGTGATTTAGGGTCAGATGAATGCCACTCCTGAGGTTTTTGCCCACCTTACCCATTTCCTGATGCAGTTAGCTAATGGAAAGCTGTGCATCATCCTAGAGGTAAAGACTTTTGAAACATACTCCAAGAGGAAGAGTCTTTACATTAGAGCCATAGAGGGCAAGCTATAAGATAGGAAGTGAAACTTACCAGCAAAAATAATATTTTTATCTTTCTTTTGACAATAGGAAATGCAAAAATGGCTAAGATTTGGCAATGCTCTTATGTTAAAAAAGGCATGTCATAAAAACATTGTTTTAACTTTAAATTTTGAACCAGAAGCATGTGCTCATTGTTCACAAAACTATATCCTCCACAGATATGTTCAGTTCTTGTGAACACAAGACTCCTGCTCTGGACAGTCCCAGATTCATTAAAATGTACTTAGAAAGACCAAGAGCATCTATGCCAGCTCCTTTTTTTTTTTTAAGAACTCTTTATAATTTTTTAAATCAATGTAAATGTTTCATTCTTCTGAAATCTACATTTAATCTCCTCATTTCTGCTGCATGTTGAAATAATGGGGGTAAATAAGCATGTGGAAATATTCCTGCTAACAAGATATCCAAAAGCAAACTGTTTAATCGATTCGCCTGACCTCTCTTTTGCATAACTTTCCTTCCATCATCCTTCTCTCCAGAAGGTTATAGTAGCCATTTCTGTCTACTGGCTGAACTGCAAATAAGCATCACCTCTTAATACAGATGATGTGACTGCTCCCCAGGTGCTTAGCATGAAGCAGTCTGCCATCTGCAATATAGCAGTACTAAATCTATCTTCAGCTGTTCTCTTAATTCTGCCAAACCATTAGGACAACTGTATCTTAAAAGCTATAACCCCCGTGGAAAAAGACCTGGAAGTGTTGGGTGACAGCTGCTAGCAATGTGCCCAGGTGGCCAAGAAGGCCAATGACACCCTGGCTTGTATCAGAAATAGTGTGGCCAGCAGGAGCAGGGAAGTGATTGTCCCCTGATACTCAGCACTGGTGAGGCCATGCCTTGAATACTGTGTCCATTTCTGGGTCCCTTACTGCAAAAAAGACACTGAGGTGCTGGAATGTGTCTGGAGATGGGTAGCTAAGTGGGTGAAGGGTCTGATGAGGAACAGCTGAGAGAATTGGGATTGTTTAGCCTGGAGAAGAAGAGGCTGAGGGGAGACCCTATCACTCTTTACAACTACCCGAAAGGAGGCTGTGGTGAGGTGGGGGTTGGTCTGAGTAACAAGCAATGGGATGACAGGTAACAGCCTTGAATTGTGCCAGGGGAGGCTTAGATTAGCTATGGGGAATTTTTTTTTTTCACCAAAAGGGTTGTCAAACTTTGGAACGGGCTGCTCAGGGAAGTGGTTGAGTCACTAGCCCGGAATTACTTAAAAGCTGTGTAGATGAGGTGCTGAGGAACAGGATTTAGTGGTGGATGTGGCAGTGCTGGGTTAATTGGTTGGACTTAAAGGTCTCTTTTAACCTCAACAATTCTATGATTACAAGTTTCAGACTGAGGGAGATTTCCCTTGTACAGATACCTTAGAGGACAGTGATAGTATGTGACTTCTAGGAAACTATGCACAAGAATTGTTGAAGGTGGCTTAGCATGGGTGGGAATGGAGAAGGCATATGTTACCAGGGTTTTCATGTCAAAGTTGTCATTGATTTTACAAAATTAATTGAACCATGATAAAGGGAGTTGAATCATAGGATGCCAATGAAGTTCAGCAAGTAGCCTATCACTTCTCTTGTTGAAAATCACTGACTTAGGTGTGCTTGAATATCATCTTCTGGTTCTGTAAATCCAGACATATTTCAAAAGTTTATTTTCTATGGTGCTATTCAGATAGATGTTATGAGTATTTGTTCCTTAGGTGACACAAAATACTTTTTTTCTAGGGTGGATACCACTTAAAGTCATTGTCTGAATCAGTCTGCATGACTGTAAAAACTTTGCTTGGAGATCCTGTACCTCAGATAACTGGAGAGATGGCGCCTTGCCTAAGGTAAGCATATGGAGCCTTTTAGAACAAGCCATGTGTTTTTTCAAAGAGACTAGACACATGCATGCTTTGAACATTTTGCTGAAACAAGGCTTTTAATAGGATGCTTTATAATGTAGTATTTTCTACTTTGGATAACTTGCTTTGACAAAGAAGTCATCCAAGGTATGTGTTTTGTATACTTTTGTTTCTGAAGTTATTTCAAGTTACTAGAACTTCTTAATGGCTTAAAATGTTACACTGGTTATCCTGTAGAGATCCATATGGCTCAAGGCTGACACAGTCTGGCTGTAATGCCAGTTAATACAGCCAGTACTTGGGAAGGTAATTTCAAGGATGAGTTCTTCAGACTCCAGGGCCACTTCAGTTCCTGTAGCACAGCAATAGTTGGAGCTAACCTTTTTCTCATCACTAAGAGCTGATGCTGTGCAGAGTCAGTCTTGGTGACTCTTTGTGTTTCTGGAATTTGGAGCATCGAGGCCAGGGTGTATCAAAGCACCCAACTGTGTGGAGCTGTACCAAGATTATTAAACTTCGGGTTTAACTTCTTTTTGGAGACAGTAAGATTGCTAAATTAACTGGGTAACAGTCTCAAAGCACGTGCCTATGCTAACATATAATGATTGGCTAAGCTATATTGTTCACGCACTGCTCTTGCTGCTGCTTTGGTATGTTCACATCCTATTTTTATGCTTCAATTCTTCATCTTATCACTTCTTTCTCAGGGCTGTTTATCTGTGTGCTTCAAGAGGAGACCTATGCCTCAAGGCTAAAGCTGCCCACAGCAAAATCCTCTCCCACATCCCACCTCAGTAGTCATCCCATGCTTTTGTTCAGCACTAATGCTTCTCATGCATTTTGGTGGGTAGAAGGAAGCCTCTGCCAGTTGTGTATGTTAATTAATACTCAGGATCAGTCAGGGAAGCAGGGTAAAAACACCCAGGTTGTGTGCAGAATTGAGTTTGATAAACTCTGATGGAGCAAAGCTTGTGCTCCTTGTGCGTCCTGTAGTCCCCATAGCACTTCTTTTTTTCTTCTCTACCAACTGTAGTATCTCAGGTTCCTGTCATCCTAGGTCACATGTTTATCCATTACATCAATAATAGAAAAAAACCCATAGAATTGTTTCAGCTAGAAGAGACCTTTAAGAGCATTGAGTCCAGCCTTTGTCCCAGCCCTATCAACCACTAGACCATTTCCCTAAGTGCAAGATCCACCTGTCTCTTTAACACCTCCATCTGTTTCTTTTGTAGTGCTGTTGAATCTATTCAAAATGTGAGAGCAGCACATAAACCCTACTGGAAATGGTTAATGTATGAAGGTAATTATTCTTTATTCTTTCTCCAATCAAATGTGATTGGTAAATGGATTCATACAGAAAATCAGAATGATTAAGGTTAATATCGGTGGACTAAAATAATCGGAACAACAGATTATTTATCAAGTTACAGATAAAGCAGTGTGAGGCTTCAATCAAGGCCACGTCTTCAGCTGGTCTGAAAAGAGCTTCTGGTAAACATCCTGCCAAAAAGTAGCACTTCGGTATTGTTGTTTGAGGGTGTTGTTTTCTGGGTCAGAGATATTAGCAGATTTTTTAGAGTTTATGACCCTTTCACTGGCTAAAACAAACGCAGCAGCACTGAAAAATAGTATCTCTGTCAGGAAACACTGTAGCTAGTGTATGGAAGTAAATGTGCCTGCTGTGAATACAGATGTATTCTGTTTTGTAAATAAATGTAACCATCTGTTAACATCCTGCTTCCGAATTAATAAGTCTGAAACCCCTCTTTTTTTGTTGGTTTTTTTTTTCCTCTAGACATGTCATTTTTACAAAATTTGAGCTCCAAATCACACTTACTAAAGAAGGCAGATTCAAATCCCTGCACCGAACATGAATCGAAGATAACTAACGATGATGAAACTGTCAAAGTAGAAAAGTATTTGGAACTGCACATGAAAAATATTCTGTTTCCAGTGCCCCCCATCAAAACAGCAATAACTGAATCTGAAGGTTCAGCACATGTGTTCCCTGTACCTGTTCATTTGGTGAAGCAAATGGACAAAACAGAAATAAAAGCTCTTGTCAGGTCGGTCCTGTCAGTTTAATTTTTCAACATATGAAGGTGACACATCTCTTTATAGACTGTTGTCTGCCTCTGGCTCTGCCATGGTCATATTTTTGGCCTTAGTCTACTCAGTTATCACCTGAGTTTCCTTTGAGAAATGAAGATATTGGTGCTGGTTATCATTCATCTTGAAGTCCTTTGAAAGTACACTGATGAGCTCATTAGAGAAAATTATTTCAATGGAGATAGAACAGTTAGTGTAAAAGTATTCATTTAGGAAGGTGCCTTAAAGCTCTGTTTACTTTTAGCTGAAAAATAATACCAAGTGATTTGACTTAAGAAGCTCAACATTTTGTCTTTTAATTTAAGTCTAATGTTGACAGAACTCTGTTTCCTGAATATAATCAGACATTTTTGTTTTCTTTCCAGTGCAGAATGGAGACAGGTTTAGAGCTCAAGACTGTCAGGCAACAGTTTTTTAGTGCTGTTAGAGCTAGGTTTTTGAGAAGGCATGTCAAGCACCTATACCAAATGTATCCTGTCATTATGAACTGTAAAGTACTATATATAATGTCTTCTTTGAATATATTATTGCCTCTAACCTAGTAGCTTTTCTTATCATTTTTTTTTTTACAGTGACTTTTATTCAGACCTTGTGAAAGAGGACAAAATGTTGCTCTCTCTTAGCAGTATGTTGGCCATCCTAGATAAAATACTCAAGAAGGAGGTAAACTGTTTTGGCCTTGGGAGGTGGGGGGGAAGAGTTGGATTCCTCTGATTTCTGCTTCTACTATGTTGTCATCCAGGTATTAGTTACTGTGTAGTTTATGATCCCACTACTCTCTGCTAGAATGTGCTTAGCTACAAGAGTGGATACGTGAGATGAAAACAGAACTATTTAGGGATAGCTGTTAAGCCCAAGACATATTTCTAATGATATTTGTGCAAGACATTGTCCTGCTTTTCTACAGTCACAGCATATGAGTCTCAGTAATGACCTCATCACTCTCAGACATACAGGTGAGCCAGGAATTCACTCTTCCACTTGAGGGGAGGAGAAATTCGAGTATTGAGCACCAGTGAGCAGCAGCAAGAAATATGAGCAAGAAATGTCAAGAATTTTCCTGTCTCAGTGTACAGTTTTATATCTCTGTCTTTAGGCAAGAATTTAGTTCTGCATTACCCTCATTACAAGGTGCCACACTACGTGCAGCTGCACCCACTTACCATGACATGAACAGCAATTTACTTGAGTAAATTTTGATTTTTCACCCTGCCCTCCCCCCTCTCCCAAAAATTCTTTAGTGGACCTGTTGGAAAACACCACAGTATGCTGTGATTCTGAACAGCATAATTCCTGTTCAGCATTTTGATTCTTGCAAGATCAGGAATGAAGAGAAGGCAGGCTTAGAGAGTGCATGTTTTTGCTTCTCCAAATTTTTATATAAGGATAAAATCTGCATATAAGAAAACAAGATATGATTACATTACATTATGATAAATCAATCTCTCCCTTGGAATTAAAAGCTCTCTTTAAAATATCAGGTTTCCAAGGAAAAGTAACTGCTAAAATGGGCTCTTTCTTGCAAGCCATCTTATTGTGTTGGAAGTCACGTATGTAAACCTTGGGGACAGATTTCTAACTTTATAGACTGCACGTGCCTCTAGGAGAACCTATAAATAGATCAAAAACAAACAAAAAAGGGTAACTGACAAAAAGAAATAGAGTTGCTTCATGAATTGCAGACACTAAGCTGAGTTTTTTTGTATTGACAAATACAGAGGAGTAAGGAGGGGGAGCATTATCTTTAGCCTAGTGTTCATGTAGAGTTCAAAGCATTACATGACACAAATGAACACTGGGAAGATTGACTGAGTGACACTATCATTGTATTTTCCAGAAAAGAATAGCTTTTCTTGGTTAAAGGAAGAGTCAGAATGTCCCAGAATTAGAATTCAGGGACAGCTTCCTTTTCATAGAGTGTATTTTTTCTGGTGCAGTTTGCCTCCTGGCATACTGACTGTATCCAATCTGGACTGTTGAGAGAACCAGCAAAGATGACCTTCCCCTGCAAAAGCTGTATTTTATAGTTGCCTTCCAGCATAGCTCAATATCTTTGAAGTAACAGAACATCTCTTGGCATAATAATCAAATATGGCCCTTCTATAGAAAATGAATTTTTATAGCCCTACTGTGATAGAACACGAAGATCCCTTTGACACAGCTGTAGCTTTATTTGAATGATATGTAGAAACAAGTAAAAATACAGTTGTTACAAGTAAGAAATGCCATGATCTTATGCAGCATGAATTATTTCTGAATTAAAAATGTATTTTGTAGGTATGCAATGGAATTGCAGAATCACCTGCATCTGCTGTTGCTGTTGCACTAAGACATTCTGTTTGTTTTGGATTTCAAAGGTGAATTTGTGTCTTTTACATTTGGAGCCTTTTGTCAAAATGTAAATAGAAGTCAAAAGTGTGTGAAATGGGGCAATTTGCCTTTGAAACCTTAATTTTAAACCAAATAGTGTATCCACATGCATACCGTTTCCAATATGTAATACAGAAAATACTGTATATGCAAGCAAAAAACTTTTGCCTTAGTAAAGGCAAAACACTTGTAAAGGTGACTGCTGTGCTCACCCAAGTTTTCTCCTGTCAGATTTCGAGTGGTTTTGACCTGAGGGCATTTTCTTGGTTTTTTTCTCCTGTGAGAGAAAAGGATTTACCTTGAGCTGTTATAAATTCATTTTCTTTTATACTTCTAATGGACCAGACTCAGAAACAATATACGTTCTTTTCAATGGGTCTAATCACATGCAAATTCTTTAAACAAAGTGCACTAATTAGTAAACAAACTCCCTGAAATTGTAGATGTAAATGCACGTGTATTTTTCTTTATGTTCTGCAGAGTGCTTTGTGTATTTGTTGGAGACATGGAAATCATACCAAACACAGAAGATGGGTGAGGTTTCTCTTTACCTCAGGGAGTCAAATCCCAAAGGCTTTATACATGTTCATACGTGCCTGTATGTATGATGAAATCTGCATGAAGGAATCAGTCAAGAGCTGATGTTCATGAAGTTCAGCTTGAGACAAAATGCAAAAATATGTATCTAAGAGCAAACTGCTATTTCCCTATACGAGTTTAGTCATAGGCTTAATGTATAATCCTTCTGTATTAATTGAAATTTAGATTGCTATTGAAATTGAGAGTATTGGAAATATACAGCAAAACAGAAGGTACATGTTAATTGTATAGAGTATATAGGCACACACTGCTGTTGCTGAGTTCCTTATGGAAAGTCATCTTATCTATAACATTGTTTGCCACTTCCTCTTTTACTTAGAAGTAATTTGTCCATGGTCTTAATACTCTTCAAAAAAATACCTTTAAAAGGTTTTCAGGTCTGATGGGTGTTTACATTATGGTTTGTAATAATGCAAATAGTTATTTGGTTTTGTGTTATGAATTAGTATTTAAAGAAAGATGAAAGAAAAGATATTTCTATTTCCTTGGAAGGTGTTGGATAAATAGTTGTGTTTTTTATTTACAGAAAAGTACTCATGATACATATTTGTGAGAAAGAACAGGCTGGAAATACCAACTCTAAACACTACATTTCTCTAAGCTGGAAAGAGGTAAGAGTCTCTTTCTGCAAACAACATAAGCAAAAAAACTTTTAAAACATAAATAGTAGGATATATTTACAAATGTAAATTTGTAAATGACACTGAGAATTACACCCCTCACTGCAATTTGGACCTTTTGAAAACATTCTTTTTCCTTGCTCTTGCCAGAGTACAACTCCTTCACAGATCCTGATTGTGTCTTAGAACGCATAGGTTGGGGAACCTTCAGTAGCTACTGTAGTTCATCTACCAGAAGGCAAAGTTACACGGTGGAGATGCTAAGGAAAAGATTAATAATGTGCATGTTTACTATAAAAATTGCTGTGAAAATAGAACAGTGTCCTGTTTCCCACGTTATTAAAAATTTTTTTGAGATTAACCTCACTCTTCTGTGTTCTGTCTCAGAATTTGGGGCTTTACATTTGTGCTAAACAGTTTCTCATTGTTTTTACAGGATGCTGAAGGAAATGATTTCTTTTCTGCTGTACTTGGATTCATTCTCCCTGTAGCATACAGTTATCAACCTAACTTGACAGTAATAGCTGTTGGACCAAACAGGAGCCTTAGAATAAGTGGGATTTCTTTGCTTTTTGCTTCATTACAAGGCCTGGCTGAGTCTCGAATTCTTGCAGTGATGGAGGTAAGATGTGGTGCTGAGCCATGGCACTTCAAAGGGCTCAGGGCACAACTCGAACAAAGCAGCAGCAGGCCTGGTATGAATTGCTTCAGGCTCCCCAGTGGGAAATATTATCTGTATCTATACTGTCAAGGGTACCCCTGAGTTCACAACACAGATCAAGTTTCTCTGGCCTGAGGATCAGACCAGGCACTGCTGCATTCTGAACTGTAGGCAGTCTGCATGGCAGAAAAGCTCTAAGGCATGACTGCAAGCCCATGGTTACAGCTATAGGCAGTAGATGTTTGACAGTTTGCCACAGTTTGGAGATTAACTTCCCTTTCCACCTGGGATTCACAGCGCAGAGTTGTCTCCTGAAGAGACACTAGTCTGAAAATCATATGTCCTCTTTCCATCAAGTGTGACTGAAGACAGCCCATTTTCTTGCTTACCATAAAGCACTAAATTTTCTGTCTTTCTCTCCCCCATGCTGTATTTTATCACACACAACTTCCTTCATGTAAAAAATAAATCAAAGTGTCATGTATCCTTTAAGTATCCTTTAAGGGAACTTAATTGCCATAGTAAAAAACTGAAGACCAATCTACCCGAGCTTTGTGTTTCTGATGGAGAGCATGGGAAAGGAAATAAAGAATATATGGATCTTTCCCTAGTCTGGTGTTTCCATACACTGCTGTGTTCAGGATTTCTGATTTAGGAAATTTAGGAAGTCAGAGGCTGTATCCAGAGCAGTGATAACAGTGCCAGTGAGCATATCTTCTATCAATTTGTCTAATCTCTTAAAGAAGTCGATTTAGACTCTTGGCTTCTGCAGCATCCTGTGGCTGAGTAACACAATTTCTCTGTGTGTTCCGTGAAATGGTAACTTTTGATCACTTTTGTGCCTTCTGGTTCTTCTTTAATGAGAAACAATGAATAATTCTTCACATATGCAATTTTATTCTAATCTATCTCCCAGCAAGTAGCCAATTAAAGACATACTATTTGTTAAGCTCCCAGTTAAGTGGATTTTTACATACTTTCTTTGGAGTCTTCTCAAATGTTGTTTTAATTTACAGTGCTGATATGTAAATTGTGTAAGCTAATATAATTTGTACATTGATATACCATATACTGATACAGTGTATTTGCCTGTTAATAATTAGGAGTATGAAGTGGAAAGAATTATTGATATTCTGAAGGGTAAACTCAAAGATAAAAAGGAACTTAGACATACATCTTTAAGAAGTGTTTGGGACTCTTGTACTCCATAACAGGATTGCCTAATGTATAGGGATTTTTCCAGTGCATAGGCTGGACTTTTTTTTCAGTTATTCTAAAAAGATTTGTATCTTTTAAACATAAAATAGATTTACAGTCTTCAAAAGAAATGGTAACAGTCCTCATATACTATGGACACCTCAGAATATAATTTCTGTGAGCAAATGGCATTGACTTAAGGGTGTCAGGAAGTTTACACACATTTTGATGGAAGAAAAATCAGATAGAAAACAAATGATGCCTGAAGTAAACAAGCTGTATACTTCCCTTCCCTCATAATATTTCCTGCCTTTAACCGAGCACTGTCTGTTTGCAATCACAAATGAAAAAATTACAAGAGGCAATGGATATAAGCT
>WBNH01004889.1:0-12952 GCA_013401255.1 Urocolius indicus
GAGCTGTTCTCCAGCAGTTTGACATTAATGATTGCTATACATTGATATTTCTCCTATCAACTTATGTGCAAAAGCTTCACCTTGATAAACACCAATGTTATGGTCTAAGCATCAACATTATGAAACAGATGCACCACATACCTTCTTAGTTTTATAAAAATCTCAACATTATGTGTGCAAACGATGTTGAGATGACTGAAATGTGCTGTTTTTCGGATTTTTTTTACATCTTTAACAAATCTAAGTAAAAATCAAATCTAAACAAAGATGCCAATTCTGTTCATCCTATTCCTCCACATCAAGTTGTGAAGGAATACCAATTCCTTTAGCAGTAAATTTAAAGCCTGTGTTTCAGTGTTTCAGAAGATAAATACCAAAGGACCTCACATTGCATAAGTATTTTTCCTGGATTCATTGGTATAAATATACAGGTTAAATTCTTTAAGATATATATATATATATATTTAATATATTATATATATTTAAGTGGTTTAATCTACCTTTCCTAGCATATGTATTCTGAGGAACATCTAAAATTAAGAAGAGCTAAGCACCACTTAAATCAGTTGATTGCCAAGGGATGCTGTGGTCTCTCCATCGCTAGAGGATTTTAAGACCATCTTTGTCAAATCTGTCAGAAATGGTTTAGGTAGAATTTATCTTGCCTCAGGGTGGAAGGTAGTATAAGATAATCCCTTGAGGTTCCTTCCATTCCTATTTTTAGTAACTCCTAGCACCTTTAGCAATACTGTTTTTTCACAACAGTAAGTATATTCAAGGAAGTGGAATAATCTATACAAAACATTTCCAAGATCCTTTCCAAAATCTTTACTAAGTGTTTATTTTCTTGGAACTCCAGCAAACAAATTTGAAGAATAGATTATGTATGCATAAAATGTATCTGCAGTGGTTAGCACTGATTATGTTACTCTCTTTGTATTTATCCTTCCCTTTGTCTTTCAAGTAAGGAGAGAACTCAGTACAGAAGGACACCAAAATACACTGCTGTAACTTTTCTGCTCTGTGGCACTTAGACTTATGTGGAGGGTAAGGTATGATGAGTTGAACTCACAAATCACAAAGAGAAGCTTTATGAGGCACATTGAGACAATGGTCATTTTCCTTCTCAGGAGATGCTGTGTAGCCTAAACAATCACTCTCTTTCCACCTCTGTGTCCCTCATGCAGGTCCTCCCATTGCTTGGCATCTTCTGGAGCCACAGTATTCTCTCCAACACCTATCCTCTCTGCTACACTCAAAATGTCATCAGCATTTTTTTTTTATGCAATGAAGAGAAGTGAGGAGGGAAGAAGCACCTCTAATTCCATTATCTATTCCATTCCATTATCAAACAAAAGTTTGAAACTCAGAAACTTAGTCAATCGGCTCCAATGACTTTTAATCGAAGGCGCATGTCTAATTAATCAGAGTGCTACTGAAAAATGCCTTGAAGTCTTTGTAATATGTACTTATTCTTTTATCAATCTCAGACTCCTTCTTGTACAGTGAGGTGCCAACACAGTTTTCTCAGAAAAATTCTTAATAATTTTCATCAAAACTAAAGGCATAAATGTAGAGGTCAAAAAGACCTTCACACTTCTCCCAATTTCTCTGTTAGTTTAGTATGACATTTACAGAGTTGATATGCTCTGCTTCTGCAGATATCTTTGCAAAAATTCATTTGACTTGAATAACAGAGTCAGTCCATAAAATGCATAAATCCCCTCAGAAATCACAGTAATAATGATTTCAACAGTTTATTCCTGTTACTTATTGTAGATAATCCATTACCTTATTACAAATACTGTGATTTTAATAAAAGGGAACAATTTTTTAAAATTCACCATATGAGTCTCATGTCAGCTACTTTTGAAGAAAACTGACTCCTCAGTCAAAACCTGTACAGCAGCAAACACAAATAATATTTTTATCAATGTTATATTTATTAAGGCATCCCAAATTTACTGATTTTATTTTTTTTCTCACTGAAATTAATTTGTTTCCCTACTGAATTCATCATATACAAATACTACTGTATGCTTTCAAGTATCTAATTTTTAATTTGATGCTAAGCAACATAAAGTGTTCTGCTTCTATTTAGTGTATGTAATAAAAACTTGTACTATTATGCAGCATAGTTTGTGTGTCATAAACCATCTTACTTACCATTTTATTGGCCCAAAATGACTTTATGAGGAAGTGCACATTTTATCTTGCTTTGAAATCTGGGTTTGTTGTAATACTGAGTAGATGAATTTCCACTGACATTTATAAAGTATAGCACATTATGCTGTGGTATAATTTGAAGAGATGAAATTGTACCATTTCTCAAAGTTTGTCCTCAGTTTCACTAACATTACATATGGTTTCAAATTTCTTTTTAGGGCTCCTCTTCCCTTTCCATCTCTGTATACTGTCTCTTTTCTACTGAACATGCTACTCACTGTTCTTCTTTTTCGTTTGAATGGGAGGAAAAGACCACTAATCTTACACTAAAGGTGGAACTAAGACAGTAGAGCTCTACCAATTTGCAAATCCTTTTATTCCTGCTTACAACTCATTAAGAAACAGAATCTGCAAACAATTATTGTCATTATTGTCTGTAATGGCTCTCATGGTACATTTTGCAAAGGCCCCTTACAACCCTATCATTCTATGATTCTATAATTCCTAGTAAATATGATTGAAATGGATTGATATTTATTGTTTCTCTGTTAGTACAATATGCAGTGGTTATTGCATATCAAAACTGTGTTTAGCACATTATTTAATATAATGTACATTTTAATTTTCCTTAGAGGTGTTGGCTTCATAGGAATTTTTAATTCCAGGCAGTTTTAGGTTGTATGGTGGGGCTGATAAAACTAATCTGATCTAACGTCAGAATAGGTCAGAAAAAAATCCAAGCAACAACTTTTACTGGATTTAGTTCTGTTTTCCTCTGATGGACCCTACAACCTAACCCTTCATTAAAGAATATTTTCTTTAAAATAGAGCACTAGAAAGCATGAAAAGTGTATTATGAACTGTAATTTTTAACATGCATGCTTCTATGAAAACCAAAGTTGCTGTTTACAACTTAATCACGCTTTGTATATTGATGTAACCTCCTTGTACAGGGAGAGTAAAATAATGTTCTGTTCAGGACACTGTGCTTGAATTTTCTTTTCAAAGAAGTAAGGTGTTGTTTTCATCTTATACAGCTAAGAAGAAATATCTGTCATATAACACATTTGTTTTAAAGTACATGCTGTATTTTTAAATATAGTACCTAGATAAATTTAAGGCTTAAGGGAATATACACAAACAATGTTCTCAGGTAATACTAAAAATACTGATTTCTTAAAGATGAATATATGCATTTTACTCCTTTCAAGACTTTAGATGGTTATGAGAAGTATAAATTTATTCTGCTGGTTTTTAATACATGCTTGTGGGTTTTTTTGTCTTGGATTTGGGGATTTTTTTACACATCACTACTTTCATAGAACCATAGAATTGTAGAGTTAGAAGGGACCTCTAGAGAACATCTAGTCCAACCCCCTGCAGAAGCAGGTTTACCTAGATCAGATCGCACAGGAACATGTCAAGACAGGTCTTGAAGACCTCCAAGGAAGGAGACTCCACAACGCCTCTGGGTAGCCTACGCCAGGGCTCCATCACCCTTACGGTAAAATAGCTTGTTCTTATATTTAAGGGGAACTTTTTGTGATTGAGCTTTATCCCATTACCCCGTGTCCTGTTACTAGCTACAATAGAAAAAAAGGATGCCCCAAGAAGAACCTCCCTTGACCTGCTAACCACACTCTTCTTGATGTATCCCCGGATGCCATTGGCCTTCTTGGCCACAACGGCACATTGCTGTCTCATGATTAGCTTATTATCAATCAGGACTCCCAGGTCTCTCTCTGCAGAGCTGCTCTTCAGCAGTTCAACCCCCAGCCTGTACTGGTGCGTGGGGTTGTTCCTTGCCAGATGCAGGACTCTGCACTTGTCCTTGTTGAACCTCCTGAGGTTCCTCTCTGCCCAACTCTCAAGTCGATTGAGATCCCGTTGAATGGCAGCACAGCCTGTTCTACTGTCATATTTGAAATTTCTTTCTCCACCCTGAGCACTACGTGCCTGGATTACTAGTTTCTGATCTGTTTATTAATCTTTTTCTAAACAATGAATTTTCTGTACTTGTTACAGCCATTAGAATTACTTAGTAGTGTTGCTTCCAAAGTACACGCTAGCTTAAAGCTACTCAGATGGCCTGTTGTATCTGGGCCCTAATCCTCTCTTTTTGTTAAGGTGCACTAAGTAATAAGACCATTACTGTAGGAAGAGATGCTTTTTGTGAAGCGCTGAGGAAGACTGCTAGATCGAGATGTTAGTACAGCTTAGAAAGGAAACAAATAATTTGACCTGATTATTACGACCAATTTAGTGCTTCACAGGCATGACATCTGGGAAAGGATTCTATTTCTGAGTAAGACTGCTTACAAAACACTACTAAGACAATATCTGTGCTGGAATGATTCTGATCTCCTTGGATATTTTCTGTCTTGTTTGACCCAGAAACTCTTCACTGGTTATGATTTACCTCAAAATAAGTATAAAATGTAAGTTAAGATGTAACTTGTTTTATCAAGTAACTTGCTGATATGAGTGGATACTGCTGATACTGTGAGTCCCCTAGTAAGAAAAATAGCTATTTAATCAAGGTTTTGCCATTTCTTCTGTCTTGAAGAAGCTGGGAAATAATCAGAATAGATTATCTTCCACAAGCAGAATAGATTCTTCAAAGAAACTTTTTTTTTATTTAATGTGATTAGAGGCAACATGTCCCAGGAATAACACTAAACATGTCTTTTGTACATTGCTACTGTTTTTCATATTAATTCCCTATGACTTCAAGGGCCTTGAACAGTACATCAGTGAAAATATGGCTCTAAAAGTAAAGCTATTAACAAGCAACCCAGTAGAAAGAGTAATAGTTATCCATTTAACTAAATAGTTATAGCCAACCATTAGTTACATAGCTCTGCAGTAAAAGGATAATGATGACTTCAATTGTATTGGATTACAGGAGTTCAAAATGTTTCTTTTCATGTTTACTGTTTGTTCTCCTCAATATCTTTTGTTCTCTATGACTTTATTTCCCCATAACTAAATCCAAGTTGCCTTTTCAAAGACATAATTGTAGGCATGAAAAGAACAGACTCATTCAATTAGACAGGCATTACAATGCATGACATGGTGAGCATATGAACATCAAGATGCTCTGCATTAAATTTCTTCCTTTTTATTTTCCATATGGACATCAGGCTGACAAACCTTGACCTTCCCACAGATTATATCTTTCCAAGTCTGATATAAATATAGATGTGATTGTCAGAGGTAGAGGGGTAGATGAATCCGACATTTTAATTTCCTCAGCACAGTAGCTTTCTAGGAGAATCATACTCTGAAATTTGCTTTCATCTTCTTCATGAGATTGTATGTACTTGGGAGACCAGTAACCAAGTGGAGTCAAATGATCTTGGACAGGAATATTTCTTGGGCAGCCAATTTCACTATAAAGATTTTGATACTCCGATGGTAATCATAGAATTAGAATGGTAGGGTTTGGAAGGGGCCTTTAGATATCATCTAGTCCGAGCCCCCTGCAGAAGCAGGTCAACCTAGATCAGGTTGCACAGGAACACGTCCAGTCAGATCTTGAAGATCTCCAAGGAAGGAGTCTCCACACCCTCCCTGGGCAGCCTGTGCCAGGGCTCCATCACCCTCACAGTAGAATAGTTTTTCTTATGTTTAAATGTAACTTTTTTTGCTCCAACTTCATCCCATTACCCCTTTTGCTGTTGCTAGATATAATAGAAAAAAGGATGCCCCAACCTCTTAACATCCATCATTTATCATTTATTTATATAATTTTTAATGAGATCCTCACTGAGAAATTAATGGTAAGGTTATTAGTCTATAACAAGATACTGTGTTTGGTGATTAGACTTGGATTTTAGATTTCTTTCTACAGAAGCCAATGCAGTACCTTAGTCATCTAGACAAATCCACTCTGGTGCTAGCATATCACAACTTCACTACCTTTATCTGGATAATTACAATGTCAAAAATCTCAAAAATTTATCAGTCCACTTTAAGAAGTGGTGGTGTCTGAATTAAATGCAGTTAGCATATAGACAACTTCCCATCCAGCACTCTGGCATTCTTTTCTTCCAGTTTATTCCATCTCTAGCACTAATGGCAGATGGAAGTGGACTGGATAATGCAGTTTTGAGATAATCCATTCATCAGGAGCACTTCCTTTATTCCACTCAAGCTCAAAAAAGTCTCTTCTTAGGTTAAATATTTTATTCTGTACAAACATTTCCCTCTACAGCTCAAAATCTGAGAAACAACAGAACAATGAATGGAAACAAATAGTTGAACAACTCACAAAAAAGTGAAAAAAATAAACCAAAAGAAGGAAAAGCTCTCATTGACAAAAAAAGTGAAAAAAAAAAAAGGAAAGGAAAGCTCTCAATCAGACACATTTCAGATAATTTAATTAAGTAATCTTGCACTATTTATCTTTTACATATTTTCCTATATTATTATGGCTTTTAAAATGCTTATTTTCTGCCAAATGATTTATTAGAAGTACAGAGAACAAGTGCTGACATATTATGTAAAATTTTTAGAGACAAAAGACTGAAGCAATACTAAGGGAACGTAGAAGTGTCTGCTTTCTTGAGATTTATTTTTTAACTAATTAAAGAATCAATCACGGCATAAATTGACAAGTGAGTGAGGCATAAAAATATTATGGATCTTCAATGTTTCCAGCAATTTATATTGCCAAGGTGAAACCTTTATATTTGCTTTACTTTCTGCCCTGCATATGAATCTCACACAGACCTATTAATAGCAACCTCAAGAGATTCCAGTCATGCTGCAGGCCTGAAGGTTCTTGCTAATAACATGTAATGGTTTGGCACTGCCTGTCAACTCAGCCAAGCAATATCTCCCTCCCAAATGGGCAACCTGTATAAAGGGTGACACCCTTACCTGGTTTACTGAAATCTGGGAGTTCACTTCTAATTAGAACTGACAAAAGCTTAGCACAACCAGCAGTACTGGGAACTGAAATGCAGTTTCTTGAGCATTACCATGCCTTCAGTTCTTTCTTTTTAACGTCATTAAGAGCCCCAAGGATAACAAAGAATGTGAGGGAAGGAAAATATGATCCAAAAGACAGAATTCTCCACTGTCTTTATTTGTGCCATGAACCAAGTTTCTTTTAAAAAACTAAATTTCAGAAGCTGATACAGTAACAGCAGAAATTAGTATACTTTCATAGAACCAAGGAAATGCTAGACAGAATGTTGCAAGTGCAACCATTTATTTAAATAAGGCTCTGCTAAATATTTTAGAAGAATAGTAGAGTATTTTGGATGAAGCACATTGCATAATTTCTTTAAAATTATCTAAAAGATTATATAAAAGTGTCTTAGGCAGCCGTATATTTACAGTGGGTTGAATTTGTCAGATACCTTTTCCAAGACCTTGTTTATTCACTCTATATATGAAAAAAGAAACAGTTTAATATTCTGTAGTTGTTTATTGGACAGTACTGTTTTAAGATGGTCCTTATCAAGTCAGCTCATGCTGCTTGAGCAGGAGATTGGACTAGATGATCTTAAAAGATACATTCTAACGTCAACAATTCTGTGAATAAATAAATTGAAGTAGTGAACATGGATCAGGGAGGTAATGCACTAACCTTTAAACTCAGAATTATGTGCCTGGTTTTGGTCTAAAAAGAAGATGTATTTGGTGCTCACAGATTACTTGTATAGTTGTCCACAAAGCAAAAGCAAGGTACTCAATTGGATGCAAGATGAATATGCAGTATTCTGCCTCTCCTGACAGAAGTAAAAGTACAGGCTCTTGTCAACAGTTGAAGCTCTTTTGGAGTACTCTACGTGGATCGATATAAGAGCTCAAGGAGAGGTCATGACATTCCATGGATGCAGTACTATAAAGTATATAAACTAATAGATTGGTTTCTCCGCGTGTTTTAGTACAGATGAACAGTCCAATCCTTTCAAAGAAGCCAATAGTTAGTTGAAAAACATCTGAGTCATATTTATTGCCAATAAGAGTAAGATGATGTGGTAGGGAAGAAATGGCTTGAAGAGACTGCCAAGATACTGACCTCAGATTAACTGTGTCTTGACAGTTATGTTAAGATTCAGGCAATTGAATTCAGTTCTGCTTTTAAAAGCTTTAAATAAATCTTTTTGATAAGTGTTATGAGGTATTCCTGCTGGAATAGAACCCACCAAAAGTAACATGCATTACTTTTCTAAAGTAATGCAATGTAAAAAGGAAATGTAATGAGGAATCTTAAAATGTAGTTTGCATTCCTATATGGTGTCATGACTTATATGGTGTCAAACGAGAAACACATGCTTCCAACCACATGACTTATATATTCAGTATAGGGTTAGAGCAGCAAGCACAGGCCAGAAATATCATATTATGATCAATTCTCTATAATGGCAAGCAACTATAAGTTTGGAAGAGTCCATGGTCCTCTACTAAATGTGGGTTGTTGTTTTTTTGTTTTTTTTTTTAAATATCTCTTAGTGTTCAATATTATTCACCAACTGGAACAATTAATTTAGTTCTTGTACTGATGCAGTGAAAATTAAAGTTTTTGACATTCTCAGTGAAAGACTGACCTCTGGAATCCTTTACTGAAGTAAACCAGAAACTATTCTCTGAATACAATTCAAAACATTCTTTTACTCAGCAGATAAAAATACAGCCGTTAAACAGATAGATGGAATCACAGTAGGATTTACTTCATGGAGAAAGTATAATGTTGTAGTCTGTGAGCCAATTGGTCTATCTCAAATTATTCTGTGTCTCAGGGGAAGACTGTAGAGTCAGGAATCCAGTTCCCACTTGAGCTTGCTTAACTTCAGGCCGTTTTCTAAGGTTTGACCATTCAATCAAACTCTTTTAAGACTAGCTGGTTTTACAGGATTATACACCACGGTGGGAGATAAACTTTCTATCTGTGCTCAACTGTTTTATTCCAATTGGAAATATGCGTCATGGCAGTAGAAAAACCAAAAACATTTTGTAACGCATGGAATGTGAATGTTTTGATTCTCTTACCAGATGAACCCTCCTATAATTATGGTTTTGTTTGTTTGGAAACAAAGGGTATCACATAGTTTGTTATAATAGAATAAAGGTTTTTAACAAAAGTTCTCACTCCATGATTGTAGGGTAAATCTACAGATTTCTGTCAGGTGACTTTGAGTCAGTGTCTCTTTCCAGTAGAGAGTGCCAGAGAGAGAAAATTCAGTGTGAATATTTCGAAGTACACAAACAGTGAACTGAATCAAAGGAACTGCTCATATGCACTTAAGAACACACACACGCAAACTGTTAAAAAGTGTTCCTTATTAATTTGCTTTTCTTGATACCTCTGACATGTTTCCCTCTCCCAGCTTGGCAGCATAGTATTGGCTCTTGCCAAGCTTCTTTTTTTCTTTCTCCAATTTAATCCTTTATCTGATAGCTCTGGGCTTGCCTAGGATTTAACCTTGTAAATACTTTTGATACACACATTTAAGTTTGTGAAATATTTGCAAAACACTATATTGACAACTCTGAAAAGACACGTTTTCCAGGAGTAAATGCAAGGGGATTTTTTTGTTGTTGGGCTTTTTTTTTAAATTTTTTTTAATTTTTTTTTTTTTTAGTTCTAGAAACAAATGTTTAACTTCCAAATATTTTTCCAATGTCTGTGCATATTGAGTGAACAATTGATCCAGGATTTCCTAGTACTATCTACCACTACTTGTGCATGTGATGGAAAGCCAGGAAAGTGAACAAAAGATTGAATCTACTCCTTAATACATTATATACATGTGTAGAAGTATCAAATTAGGCCACTAGAGAGGGAGACCTGGACAAGGGCTCTTTATCCTCAAAGGAAATATGTTGGATTTTCATTGAATTTAAGTCTGACTTCTGCATTTTTAGTGAGAAAGGTAGCATTTTTATATCTATATGTAGTTTTAGCTAATTATAAAGCACTGTATCTAAAACAGCCACAAACAAAACTACTCTATATTTCTAAGAGTAGTCTTCTCCTTAATATGAAATTGCATGATGTTGATTAAATAATAATATTTAGAAAATGTTCTTTAATTAGGGAATATTTGGGACTTCAGTACAATAAATATTTTGTCATTCCACAAAATTAAATTCTTCATCCAAATAAGTTATTAATTTGTTTTTTAAAATAAAAACTGCTAAGAAATGTAGAATTTAGAAGCCAAAATAAGATATTAACTATTAATGAAATACAACATCCATATTTGACACCCTACTTAGCATGACCATTATCCACTACAATCTACAAAATTTATTCTTCATGCTCCCATTGCATTGCTGGAGTTCCATACGCCATGTTTGATTTTCTTCAAATAATTTTTACTTAAATAACTGGTGAGATGTTTCCATTGTAGCACGGTACTTATTTTCCAAGACAGTTAGGAAGGATTGATGTAACACTGTAATACTTTTCATGTTAGCGTTGCAAGAAATGTCTTATGTATTATTCAAAAACTTGAAGCTCATTCTGTGTTTTGGTTGCTTTGGGGAAGCCTTCTTTTTTAATTGACTGCTTAGCAAAAATATTAGATTTTGCCATTTTCCACTGATACAATCTTTGAAATAGGACTTGGTATAAATGAATATTTAATCACACAAAAGACAGTCAAGTTATAAAATTGCACAGAAGCTCTTTAATATTAATTTGATTAAAAGTTAGAGTTCAGCTAGTCTAGAATTTGACCCCTGTCACCTTACATAAAGGTAAATCCAAGCTGGCTGGCAGCAAGGGGATTGTTTGACTTACATGATAACCATTTTGTTTAATTTACTGGTTTATCCTGTGTATATCTGAGGGAACAATATAGTATAAACAGAAACACAAGTTAAAGTCATATTTTAAATATTTTTATATTAGCTATCAAAGACGATTTTTTCAAGGCTATGCACCAAAGCCTGTTTCAACCAGTGGTATTAGTTTGCAATGAACTTTAGATGAAAATTAATTTTAATAACACATTTACCTTTTCAGTTTTGCAGCATACCTGCCTAGCACTTGAAAAAAAGTTTATCACAATTGTTTATAAAAACAAAAGGAAAATTAAAGCTTGAAGAAAGAAAATTAAAAGATGAGGAAATACTTTACAGATTTACTTTTAAAATTAGACTTTCTGTTTTTTTTTATTTTATATATTTTACTAGTGATCAAAGAAGCATTTTTGAAGGGAATGTGGACCATGTGATAGCTGGCAATTGTTGAAAACAGTTTATTGCAATGTGTGGGGAATTCTGGACTGATGATGTAAAACTTCAAGTGAGTCAATCATTGTTAGAAATTTAAGGCAAATTTCCTTCTCTTACGTGAAACTGTCAAAATGATTCACATGGCATCAAAAAGATTAATGGTGGAATACACATATGCAGTGAAATGATAAATCAATAGCAGGTGAACATATTTCCTGTCAGCAAGAGACTGTAAAAATTCTTCAGCTTGAGGATTTGGTACTTGATTTTTATTTTCTAAGTAGGTTTTCCCAGTTGTTTGTACAGATATTATCTACAGATTAAAGCCCAAAACTGATGGGTAAATTTACACATTCTTGAATTTTACAGGGAATAGTAAACACAGTTGAAAAGAAATTTAAAGCTGAACAATATCAGGCAGTTTTTAAAAAACAATTGGGACTTTCTGTAGATTACTTACAAGTCTTTGGCAGGCTCATCTTTTCCTTTTTTTTTTTTTTTTGGTCTAGCTGCTGCTACAGCTTGAAGAATTTGCTCTTTATAAAGGAATTTCTAAAAGGAGGTTTGAGACCTGCACAGGCTTAGGTGGACAGAAATTATTCAACAATTAGCTAAAAAGAATGAAAGACTGAAAATTCACCAGTTTCAAGTAGAAAAAGTAAATGTCCCCAGTGTCCTTCTTCTTCATCCTGCTCTGAACTCAGTAAGCAACCTGGTAAACCCTGCTGTGCATAACTCCATGCACCAGTACAGGCTGTAGGTTGACTCTGCAGAAAGAGACCTCGGAGTCTCAACAACAACAAACGTGAGCCAGCAATGTGCTCTCTTGGCCAAGAAGGTCAATGGCATCCTGGGATACATCAAGAAGAGTGTGGCCAGCAGGTTTAGGGAAGTTCTTTTCCCCCTGTACTCTGCCCTGGTGAGAATCCATCTGGAGTCCTGTGTCCAGTTCTGAGCTCCACAACTCGAGAGAGACAGGGAACTTCTGGATACAGTCCAGTGCAGCCCCACCAAGATGATCAAGGGATTGGAACATCTTCCTTATCAGGAAAGGTTGTGGGAACTGGAGTTGTTTAGTCTTCACTACAGGAGTATCTTATTAATATTTACAAATATCTGTAGGGTGAATATGAGGAGATTGAGGCATCACTTTTTTTTTTTGTTATATCTAGTGACAAGACAATGGTTAATAGAAACAAGGTGTAACACAAAAAGTTCAATTTAAAAATAAGGAAAAACTATTTCACTGTGAGGGTGAGGGAGCCCTGGCACAGACTGCCCAGGGATGCTGTGAATTCTCCTTCTCTGGATATTTACAAGACCTGCCTGGATGTTCTCCTGTGTGACCTGATCTAGGTGGACCTGCTTCTGCAAGGGAGTTGGACTAGATGATCCCTTCCAACCCCTATCATTCTGTGATTCTGAGTCTGTGAGCTTTTGCTTGTTGAAGAAACTATGTGATTTGTTCTAGACTAGGTCCTGAGACAGTCTATTCTCTGCTACCAGATGTGAAGCAGCTGGCAGAAAAAAAAGCCCATCTCCTGAATCTCTGTCCAAACCATCTACCAAAAAAAAAAAAAAAAAAAAA
>WBNH01004889.1:16817-34442 GCA_013401255.1 Urocolius indicus
TGTTCTCTAGTGTATTACAACAGTGTCATTTGCTGTTATATAAACTTGTAAATAAATGCTTCCCTGCTGGGTCTTAATATAGATGGACAACTGTTCGAATAAAAAAATCTTACACTAACCCAGAATTCCAGTCAACACTGATTAATCTGTATGTCTCTGTTTTTTTTTCCCCCCTGCATCAGAATGAAGACAAAAATGACTGTACAAAGTCAGGCCAACTGTTTCTCTAGTTAAGTATCTTGTTCCTCACGGTATCTAGCTACATGTGCCCAGGAGATATGTGACAAATCATGATGAGCAGGCACCATCTAACACCTTCACCATAGATACCCGGTCAGTACTTATGGCCAACAGCTTAGCTTCCAGCCTTCTTCATATGAGGTTCTTTGTCAGGCAGAGGCAATGGCTTTGAAGGCATCTAACTCACTGCAGTGTGGATCAGGAATGAGCTTCTGAGGCATGTCTCACAACCATTCCCACCCACAGTGTGGGCGGCAGACTCCAAGACAACATTTCAAATGAAACTACACAGGAAAAATACTCTTAGACGTCACCTGTTATGCTCCAGCTGCTAATGGGATAATGCCAGGCTAGAGGCTCCACTGACCACTGGCATTGTCCATGGTGTGGGTGACAGGGTCCCAGCAGCCACTCTTTTGTCCTGCAGAACTCTCAAAACCGGTACAATAGCTCTGCACACATACCTGCTGTACTGTGTGTACCTACTGGCATTGTAGCCTATCCTTCATTTCACAGCCAGCCCAAACACAGAATCATAGAATGGTAGGGTTGGAAGGGAGATCATCTTGTCCAATCCCCCTGCAGAAGCAAGTTCACCTAGATCAGGTCACACAGGAACATGTCCAGGTGAGTCTTGAAGACCTCCAATGAAGGAGACTCCACACCCTCACGGTAAAATAGTTTTTTTCTTATGTTTAAATGGAACTTTTTGTGTTTCACCTTCATCCCACTGCTTCTTGTCCTGTTGCTAGATACAATAGAAAAAAGGGATGCCTCCAACTTCCTGTAATCCACCATTTATCTGTTTATAAATATTGATGAGATCTCCTCTCAGTCTCCTCTTCTGTAGACTAAACAGCCCCAGTTCCAGCAGCCTTTCCTCTTAAGGAAGATGTTCCAGTCCCTTGATCATCTTGGTGGCCCTGCACTAGACTCTCAAGAAGTTCGCTGTCCCTCTTGAGTTGGGGAGCCCAGAACTGGACACAGGACTCCAGATGAGGCCTCACCAGGGCAGCTTAGAGGGGGGGAAGNCACTTGTTAAACCTCATGAGATTCCTCTCTGCCCAGCTCTCAAGCTGATCGAGATCCCGCTGAATGGCAGCACAGCCTTCTGGGAATCAGCCTGTCCTCCCAGTTTGGTGTCAGCAGGGAACTTGCTGAGGGTACACTCTGTCCCCTTATCCAGGTCATTGATGAAGATGTTGAACAAGACACAGCAGGACAAGGCTGCTGAGGAAGGTCCAGCATTATGCACCTCAGCATTGCTGAAAGCAAGCAATTGGTCCATATAACTTTCCAAAACTGACATTGAGTTTTTGGATTTCTATCATCACAGAGACTTTCATGAACCAGTTTTTGTTTGAACCCATGCAAAATTCTCCCATGTACTGTACTTCTTTTAATTGCATGAAAACGTGCTCACTCTTCTTTGTCACCCACAATAATTTTTTTTCAATGCAAATGATCTCTTTTGACTGCTTTGCACTGCATATTGATTCAACTAGATTCCTTTCATGAATCAGGCATCTGCAGATCATAGAGAGAGCTACTCTCTTTTCTCAAATTTAAATACCAAAAGAAGAAGAATACCAACAAACTCACCTTAAAATGCTCGAATGTTCTTTTTCACAAACTCAGTAGCTGACTATTTGTCCTGGTTTTGGCTGGGATAGATTAATTTTTCTTCCTAGTATCTGGTATATGTTGTGTTTTGGATTTATTGTGAGAATAATATTGATTACTATAAACTGATGTTTTAGTTGTTGCTAAGTAACACGTTGTTAAACACTTTTCATTTTCAGTGAGGAGTTACACAAGAAGTTGGTAAGGAGTATAGCCGAGATGGCTGACCCAAACTAGCCAAAAGGATATTCCATATCACAAACTGTCACGTTCATTATACAAAGTGGCGGGAGTTGGCGGGAAGGGACAGCTTGCTGCTCAGGGAATCAGTGGGTGGTGTGCAATTGCATTGTGCATCACTTTTCTTGGGTTTTGTTTGTCTCTCTTTTTCATTATATTCTTTTTATTAATTATTATTATTATTATTGTTATTAGTATATTTTCTTTTTAATGTTATTGCACTTTCGTTGTTATGCTGTTCTTATTTCAACCCATGTGTTTTGCTGTTTTGTTTCATTTTTTTCCAATTCTCCTCCCTGTCTCACTGAGATGTGGAAGGAGTGAGCAGGTGGATCCATGCTATTTTGTTGCCAGCTAGGGTTGAAGTGTGACACTCTTGAAAGGAGACTTATGAGAATAGAGTATCTAAACTTTCAAAATTAATATCTCTACTTCTTCCAGCAATAGGCTTATTGAGTTAAACTAAGAATCCTTGAAATATATGTGAAATGTGCAAGTGACAACTTGGGAAAAGCTTGTGAAAGTCAAGAAAACAGCAGCAGCTTTTTGTTTGGTTGGTTGGTTGTTTTTTTTTGTTCTTAGTGAGTAGTGTCCCTTCTCAGTCATTTTTTGAGGACCTGTGGAAGGGAAGGCTTAAAGGATCAGCTTATCATATTATTAAGTAGTGACTTGAGATGAAACTGGCTCTGCTGTCCTGCTATGACTTTCACAGATATAATTTTGTTATTCATTCAAATGAAAAATTTTCTAGAATTTCTGAAAAAAACTTATTTTTTCTTTAATTTTAAGTGTACATGCATAAAACAGGCTACGGAATCAGTCTCTGAATTTAAGGATTTTATATTTGCAAAGTCATTTCATCACAGTATTCAAGAATCTAAACAGCTGTATCAGCTTTTCTTTATAGGTATTGATTCAACTGAATTAACTAATCAGAGAAGCTGAAAACAGTTGCAGCAGAAACCAAAAAAATATTTATGATTAGTCCTTGATACATCCTCCAGTCCATGCTGTTTTGGAAAGGAATTGTTCACTTTCCACAGATCTGCAATAACTCCAGATAATGATTTGAGGACAAAGCCAGAGGACTCGCTGTAGGAAAAACGACACCAAAAAACTCCTGATTTCAATTACACAGTTTTAAATCTAGGGTAATATATGCTTTTCAGTTTATTTAAGAATCTAGAATAACATTGTTGCTTTATATTTGTCAAAGATGCTGTTTAATAAAATCATTCCGCTAAAAATCATCCTATCAAGAAGAAAACCAGGAATTAAATGAATAAAAAATAAATTACAAGAAAGCAGAAATTGTACTAGAATAGAAAGTGAAGCCATTTTTATTTCAATTTTTTTCTTTCTTAAATAAAATCTTTCTTAGTCTGAACAAACTATGGAAGTGTCTGTAGACTACTGTAACTGTTGTCAGATTAAGTTTGTTTGATCACCACACATTTTTTTCTCTCTTATTTTTGCATAAAGAAAACCCTATAGCTTCTATTCATTGCCTATATATAAAATCAGAAAGATTTAACTTTCCTAGAAGAAGAAATGGAGTTTGCAATTGAAATGCAAAGTTGTTATTGTTAACATTGGCTTACATCTGTGAGTAGTGGAATTATTTTTTTTTTTCTCTAAATATTTTCTTTTTCTGCCAAAAAGGTTGATTGTGTAAATGGAAACTCTTATTAATACATAGGAAAACAGGGAACTGAAGAAGTGTAAAAATTTGTTCCAGATTTCATGTTCTGTGTTGAAAAAAAAATATTGATAATGAACACTATGAGAATTGGGAATAGATAAAACAAAAGGAGATGTCAGATGTAAGCATTTTGAACCAGTATCTTCAGAAGTAGACTACATAGCTCTTGAAAGTGCAGTATTAGACAAAACAGAAAAAGACCATACAGCAGTGAGCCCTTTTTCCTTGACTCTACTATAATTCCCCAAGGATCCATTGACTTGATGGTTTTGTATATAGACTTAGGAAATGTGGTTATAGATTAGTCATTCAAAGTTTACAACAGACTGAGTGAACAGAAGTTGTGAGCTCTGAGTTCATTCCTAGACAACAAAAAATAACAAAAGTTAAATACCAATAATGCCAAGCTGTAATAAAAATGACATGAAATAGACATAATTTTAGGTTAATCCTTTAGAATGCAACAGAGACAATAGACGTCAATTGATTGCTATCTTGAGTGTTCTTGAAGTAATTAGAAATTTGATTGTTTTTTCTCTGGCCAAAGTCTTATCAATGGCTATGCCTCTTGTGCAGAAAGCTGTACAGATCAATAGATGTGGATCAAGGAAAACAGTGATGTAGAGGACCAGTCACCCAAGCCTCTCAAGGACTCTTTTTTTAGACTAGCTCAGATCTCACTTTAGTCCATGGACAAAATGTCTATTTACAGCCAGAATTAGGTGTGCTTTTGGACCATCTTTTCTAGCGTGGTTTCATCTGAAGGGAATTCGAGTCACATATTCCATTACTGTCTCAATGTGCAAGCAAGCTCACAACAAGTGGACAGATCTAGAAACTTGATTCAAAAGTTTTTTTCCTGATATTCACTAAAACGTCAAAGCAAGTGCAGTCATATAATACCTGATGTGTAGGAACACAACTTTTATCAGGTATATATAGGAACTTTCTTTAGGCACATAAAAACTGTTGTTACTGGGGCTGAAAGGGAAACTTTACTTTCTTTTTCTTTTCTCTGTTTTTAGAAATATGACAGATGGAAAGTAAACAATCTAACTGTGAATATATACAGAGATATTTTCAGTTTTTAGCTAGACGCTCAAAACTAGTCTTTGCCATGTCTTTCTAGTCAATGAAGGGACAAGTACTTTTACAGCACAGATCATCTGTAGCATTTTAAATGTCCCTTGCAAAGGGAGCCTGAGGAGTTTCTTAAAGGTCTTTTCCTCATTTATTAAAATGAGATCAATTGAATTATATGCTAAGTGTGTGCATATGTGATTATATCCTTATGAAGAAACTTTACAGGTACAATGAAAAGACCAGGGGTTTATTTACCTCAAAAAGATTCAAACTCCTCAGCTGTGTTGTTTAACACTGAGAAACAGCCTTTAACATCCTGATGTGTCTTAACTTATTAATGCATGTAAATGTTGTTAGATGTCAAAGGGAAGCTGAAAAACCCCACTTTTTTGAAGTATTTGTTTGTCCTGAATTTTGTTTTGGGACTGTGGATATATTTTAGTGCTGATAAGGATTGGCAGCGGTCATCCTAAAAAATGGAAGAATTTTTAATAAAAAGAATTAGCACTATTTGAACAATTAAAATAAGTAAATATGTGTACATGCAGTTATGGAGAAGAAACTAAAGGAGAGAAAATAATATTTTTCAAAACAATTTCTTAAAAAAAATCACCATTTTTAGATGCCAACTAGATGATGTTCTAGAGAGTTTTTGCTACAGAGAAGTAGATCCAAAGATCTAAAATAAGTGAAAAAATATGCCATCTGTGTTAGCAGTGACTGTTTTCTGACAGGAAAACATGGGAGGAGATAGGAGCTGAGCTGAGTTAGAAATGCACATGCCCATATGAAGGACTGCACATGAGTGACAGCAGTGCGTAATGTTATGCTGATGCACGTGGGAGGCAAATGTAACAAATTATATTTTATTGTCAGTTGTTGAAGCACTAGTCAAATGGAAGCTGGCTGAGTACAGGCATTCAGAACCAATCTCTCACTGCTTTGTTATGCAGTGGGATGACCTATTGACACAGCAGGAAGATAAAATGATCCCTACTGATATCACAGACACAGAAATGAATGTATATATGACATAAGAAAAAACTAGGAAAGACCCTAGCTTTGCACTTCATATTTATCCTTAATGCAGTATTTTATATCTTCCTTTTTCCTATCTGGTTTCCCTTTTTTAAATTTTTTTAACTAGATATATAAATGGCTTTAGCTATCAGTTAAAAGTAGAAACAGAAAAGTTATTGGAGGACTCTGTAAATCAACAGAAGGAAAATATAATAATAAAGCCAAAGTTCCCACAGAAACTAGGGGATCATCATTTCAGGATAAATGTTCAAATCCTTACAGAAGCAAGATAAGCAGGAAAATATCTCCATTTTGAAACTAGCTGAAGGGTCAGAGGCAAAAACTGTGTAATGGCTGCACTAGGGAAAAAGTATAATAGCCTAACCACAGCAGCAAGTTATGCAATAGATATGCATATCCCTTTTTATTCCCTAAAAGCAGCATCATCTGTTCTGCTTTCGGTCACTGTTCTGTACTGCATGCATTTATATTACCAACACTGCCTCAGGCATCAATGAAAAAACTTTACTTTGTATGCATATGTCAGGGCAAGCTTACCTATATATAGTTTACCTATAATTGCACAGAATGCATATAGCAACAAATATGTATTTTTATGATCTTTAAGATTTAGATAGTTTTTGCTTTACATTGAAAATCTGAACACTTTTCAACAGATTAAATCATGCTTATACACATATGTGTACACAGAAGATCCTGACTGTCTGGGGAAGTCTCATCTGATTGGAAGTCTGTCTATATAACACCCATGTATAAGAAGGGATGGAAGGATGATCCATGAAATTACATGCCTGTCAGTTAGACTTCATTGCCCGGGAAGTTGATGGCACAGATCATCCTAAATTCTATTATGCAGCACATGCAGGACAACCCATGTGATCAGGCCCAGATAGCATGGGTTTATGAAGGGCATGTCCTGTTTAACAAATCCGATCTCCTTCTATGACAGGGTGACCCTCTTGTTAGATGAAGGAAGGGCTGTGGATGTTGTCTACCTTGACTTCAGTAAGGCATTTGACATTGTTTCCCACAGCATTCTCTTAGAGAAATTGACTGTTTTTGGCTTGGATGAGCATACACTTTCCTGGGTGGAAAACTGGTTAGGTGGTGGGGTCCAAAGCGTCATGGTCAATGGAGTTAAAACCAGCTGGTGGCCATTAGGGTTAAGGTAATGGCCATTAGGTAAGTTTGCAGATGACACCAAGCTGGGTGGAAGTGTGTATCTGCTTGAGCGTAGGGAGGCTTTGCAGAGAGTTCTAGGTAGGCTGGATGGCTGGGCCAAGGCCATTGCCATAAGTTTCAATAAGGTCAGGTGTCGAGTCCTGTGGTTGGGACACAACGACCCCTAATTGTGCTACAGGCTTGGGGAGGAGTGGATGGGAATCTGCCAGGCAGATAGGGACCTAGGAATGTTGGTTGACAGTTGCCTGAACACGAGCCAGCAGTGTGCCCAGGTAGCCAAGAAGGCCAATGGCATCCTGACAATAGCATTGTCAACAGGAGTAGGGAGGTGATCATTCTCCTGTACTTGGCTTTGGTGAAGCTTCACCTCAAACACTCTTTCCAATTTTGGGTCCCTCTCTACAAAAAGCACATGGAGGTGCTGGAGAGGATACAGAGGTGGGCTACCAAGCTAGTGAAGGATTTGGAGTGTGTCTGTTATGGTTTAGCAAGGAGCAGCTTTTGCTTGGTAACAGGGGGAGTGGGTTGCAGTGAAGACCTGATAAAGAGTTTTTGGACTCTCCCCCCGGCTCCTGGGTTGAGACCCACCCCCCGGCCTGGCTGGGCCAATCTGGCGCCTCTGCTATCACTATTTAGGGACGGGAATTTGAAGTGCTTGGGAGGAGGTGTAAGGGTGGTACAAGTTGGAGGCGACCACGCAGATCCCACAGTCGGAGAAGGAGGAAGGAAGGTGGAGCAGCAGAGCAGAGACCCTTGTGCAACCCGTAGTGAGAACGCAGGCGGTACCCCTGCAACCTATGGATGGCAACGGCAGAACTGAGAACCAGCAGCAGCAGCAGCTCCGTGTGAGTGTGCCCGGATGGGCTAGAGACTGTGGGGGAGGCGGCCATGGCACAGGACATTCTGGGGAGCCTGTGCGCCGCAGAGCAGCCCCACATGAGAGGCATAGAGGAGCTGCAACTTTTGGGACAAATGCGCGTCGGTGCAGCCTGTGCAGGGCTGCCATGTGTGTTGTATCCCACAGACTTGCAAGGAGGACTGCTGGGGAGCCCACCTGCCCTGAGGTTAGACAAACGGCAGAAGCCATCAGGAATGAACTGACTGAAACCCCCACTCCCTGCCCCCCGGGNCTGCACCTTAAGCAGCAATTAAGCTCTCCCTGCCCTTTAGCAATCCTTAAGTCTTCGTACTTGAGGCGAATCATGGTTTTTTGTTCCCTGATGG
The DNA here is from genome assembly GCA_013401255.1 of Urocolius indicus. NCBI lineage: Eukaryota > Metazoa > Chordata > Aves > Coliiformes > Coliidae > Urocolius > Urocolius indicus. The sequence continues at coordinate 25,153 of WBNH01004889.1, forward strand.
GCCTAAACCACGACAATGTCTCATATGAGGAATGGCTGAGGGATCTGGGGCTGTTTAGCCTGGGGAAAAGAAGGCTCAAGGGAGACCTCATCAGTCTCTACAACTACCTGAAATGTAGTTCTCTCTAAAGAGAAAGTTAATGGCTTCCTATTTGTGCTTTCAGAATGCTACTTCAGAACAAGTACTTTTGAAGTTTATTTACTGTCAGATGAGTCCAACACAGTGATATCTCATCTTTAGAAAACAGAAAGTAAAATTGTAAAGAAAATTGCAGACAAAAGGAATGAGATGTATCATGAAAACAATAATGTGAGAGGGAGAAAGTGAGATAAAGTGTCTTTGCACATAAAAGACACACAATTGTGTGAAAATAAGTATCAGAAAATAAGGATATTTTATGCTGAGAATAATTAAACGTTATCAAGAGAGTAGGAAAACAGCTATTTGTTTTGTTTGTCTCACCTTTCTGCATAACTAGATCATTCATTCAATTCCTTTGTTCTGTTGTAAAACTATCTTGTTGTTTTGTTGGCTTTTTTCACTTCTCCCTATTACTATTCACTTTCATTAACCTGAAATTTTCTCCACTTGCAAGATCCATCTTCATATTTTTTATCAAAACATCTATTTATTAATTATTAATTTTTAGTATGATATGTGTCTTGGAGATTTAAAACTGTTCAAGACCAAAGAATATACAGTGATATTGGACAGTGATTGAGCAGCATGAGTTAACTAAATATAAAAGCATAAATTACTAGGATAGTTTCAGGGGTTTTGATTCACTCGAGGTGGCAGAAAGCACTGTAAAGTTTGTGAAATTAAGGTGTGACCTAAATAGAAAAAAGATTTTGCTGTGAGCCATGGAGGTATGACTGTATGATCAAGAATTAAGTCATTCATAGTTTTCCATCAAACAGGAGTTCTTTTTTATAATTAGAAGATTAAGAGGCAAAGAAAGCAGTTTTCAGCAGAGTTTGCAGGTAGGAAGGACACTATATTAATAGAATTTAACCATAAAGAACAACAGCAAAAGAAAATTGTTAGCTCTGTAATTAAAATGATATGAATTGGTTTTTTTTCTGAGGACAATAAGTGCCTTTCCCCACAGCAGTGGGGACATTTAAGAGTGATCATTAGCACAGTGGAGACACTACACAAAACTGGACCAAAATTCAAGGAAATCTTGATTTGGAGAATTTAGTCTCAAAAGTTTTAGTGCTGCAAGAGGACAAAATTGCTTTTAAGGGAAAAGAAAGCTAAGCCAGAATTTTGTGTACAATTGCTTCTTTGCCACAGGCAGGATACTGTTTTCGTTGCACACATTGCAGAGTAATTTGTTTTTCATTGCTTTACAACATCCTCTAAAAATCCATCAATTCATTTCAAGTGTTACATCTGGGTCTGAAGAAATAAGCTACAAGTCATGTTTGAAACTCTAGGATTGTGCTGAAGATGTCATGGAGTATCAGTGATCTATGCAGGTCTACAGCAGTTGGCTCACAGGACCCCTTTGCCATTAAGGGAAATTAAGACACAAATCAATGCCTAGAAACTGAGTAAATGATATATATATTAATATTTATGAAAATAGAGACCTGAAGTTGTATTTGGTTATATAATTTAAGAAAGATTTTGCATTATACAGCATCTTTCACTTATACTGTTCTTCACCACAAGTTGTACAATACATTAATACAATTGTAATATAAATTATAATTTGTCTTTAGCATGAAATTACAAGAAAAATGAATATATTTACAAGAGAGATTTTCAAAGGTAGAGAAGCAAGTAAGAAGAAGTGTCAAAAAGTTGTTCCAGATTTTATGTTTTGTGTTAAAAAAATTATCTATAATGAACACTGTGAGAACAGTCAATAGGTAAAACAGCAGAGAATGTCAGATGTAAGCATTTTTATTTAGTAGACTACGTAGTTCTTGAAAGTGCAATATCAAACAAAAAGAAAAAAGACCATATAGCAGCAATCTCTTTTTCCTAGACTCTACTGTAATTCCCCAAGGATCCATTGATTTGAGAGTGTTTCTTATACAGATTTAGGAAATGTGGTTATAGATTAGTCATTCAAAGTTTACAACAGAGATTGAATGAACAGAAGGTGTGTATTCCAAGGGAAAAGTAACAACAGTTAAGTACCAATAATGCCAGGCGATAACAAAAGTAATGTTAAATAGAGACATATTTTGGGAGTAATTCTCCAAAAGAAGGAGACAAGTTTTGACCCAGGAAGCCTTACTGAGAGGAGGAGTGTTAGGTACAACAAAAAAAACCTTGGAAATACTCCAGAATAAAGGGATGACCCACAAGTTAGAACAGACACTTGTGCCTAGTTCCTGTAGTTTGGGGGAAATGGCCACCACTTTGCATAATTATATGTCTTTCAAACAGACTATCTGTAGTCTTTTAAAACTGTGTAGCCTTTAAAACTTGTGCACACAGTCAGCTTCTGATGAAATTGAAATTGAGATATTTGTCCTTGGGAAAACGACTGTGCTCCTAACTTAGCAATTTAACTGATTTAACTCTGCAATTCATCCATGTAATCACAGTATCACAAGTGAGAATTAGTGGATCAAAGTGAAATATCAGGAATACACAAGCTATCTTTTGAGAGAAATAAAAACAAATTGCTTCCCAGCTTAGCACCAGCAGAGATACCTGTTCTTTATATACTATCCAGTGAAGTAGATGTACTTATGAAAAGACTTTTAAAAAAACCCTCACTCTTTGAAGCGTTATTTGACTATTACTTTATTTAAATTTCAAGAAATAAATAGCAATTACTAGCTTGAAACATTGTGCTACCAGCCTCTGTTGACGTCTTTCTACTGCAGGCTTAGAAAAAGAAAAGAACTCCCGGAGTGAATTTTACATGAAATTTGCTCTATAGAAACACACTTCCAGAAAATTATTGCCTCATAGTTTTTCTATTGTGAGAAGCACTTTCTCTGTACTAAAAAAAGAACCGGTGTTCATTAAGGACAGAATAGGAAAGCAATTCTTAAAGCATCCATTTTTTGATGACTAAGGAAAAGTAAATAATTCAATAGAACTTCCAGTATATGCTAGGTGTTCAATATCTGGTTTCTGGTTTAAATGTTCCATGCTGTATATAAAGAGTCAAGAGAAAGTTATGACAACTAACATCTTGCAGGTGATTTCAAAGTGTATGCAGGTAAGTAAAAGACTATACATATATATTTTAAAATATTTTATATTCTCTATGGATTTCTTTAATATCCAAGTATGGTACATATCCGTGGGAACAGAACTTTGAAAGTACTTTCCTTTTTCCAGAATCAATTCTTTATGCTAACAAGAGTGAGTGGTTTTTATAAATGTAAGCAGCAGTAATGGATAGAAAAAGTGTGTTTAAATATTCTCTGGTGGAAAATACTCTCCTTGCAAAACTAAAATATTTCAAGAAAAAAAAGTTTGTTTCCTGGAAAACAATTATCAATTTGGGTTGAGAAACACTTTAAAAAGCATATTACTTCTGAGAAGGAATTACATTTTTGGTCACAAGTAATATAATGAGTACATATAATTGCACAAAAGAAGCACAGGAAGCCCATGCCGTCTTCCCCAGAAGCAGACCTACTTGTCCTTATATTGGAAATACAAATCAGATAAAGCAGTGCAAGCAGCAAAAACTGTGACATTCTACATACAGTAAATGCTTTTTAGATAGGACTAGAATCAAGTAAGTGTGTTTAGATTGAAAGATAAATAATTGGAATAAGGGGAGGCACTTGTCTTGAACTTTACCTATTTCTCTGCAGCACCCTTTATAAATGAGATACCAAAAGTATTTTTTTTAATCTGTCAACAAGTTACATTAATTAAATTAAGTAAATTAAGTTACATTTAATCTGCCTCAAGTTACATTAGATTAACCACCAGAAACAGGATTTTTAATATTACTGATATCCTCTTCTGCTGTTTCTTTTGTTTTCACATGACTTCATGGCATGAAAGTGCTGGAGCCACGTTCAATTCTTGACATATGACAGATATCAGAAATTCTCTTCCTTCAAACCTGGAATAGGAGATCAAATTATATTCTAGAAAAATATTTCCTGTCTGATTTAAGCAGTTCACTTAAGAAGTTGCAGGTCCATTTGGCTAGCTGGTATTCAAATATCAGATTGTTAAATTAAAGGTCATGCTCAAGTTTTCATTTGCATCTCATCCTACATGAAAGATACAGTTTCATGTTGTCTTTCTATTCCTTGTAGAAGACTGTATAAGGTCATCAACATGAGCAGTGTAAAATGCTACAAAGGAGAAAATAAATTAAAGTGGTGAAGTTAACCTTTCAAGCCATTTGAGGTGTTTTGTTTTTTGGTTTTTTTTTCTTTTAAAATATTGCTTGAAAGCATCGGATGCTTTCCAGGGCTTTGCCCTGGACAGAAATAGTATTATATTAGAATCATGACTAAAAATACCATCATCTCCAAGTTCTATGTATAGCAAAATATAATTTAGTAACCCCATCCTTCATCTCACTAGTACTTATTTTCTAAATTACATATTATTACAGCTCTACAGTACGAAAATGTTGGGGCAGCAGGAGATACTGCCTGTTTCAATGGCCTGTGGGTAGTGTCATATGCTATTACTATATGTACAGCAAAGCCTTATTTTGGTAGAACTTGTTATTACAATATAACAGAAGGATGCTAAATGCATAGTTTTTATCCTAATGGCACCTTTTCTTGGTAAATTGGAAGTATTAAACATCTGTAAAGTTAAATTAAAATTTAATATGAAGAAATTAAAGTAAAAGTCTTGATGTAAACTTACATTAGCCTTTACTGAAACAACAGACCATAAAACCTCACAAAAAATAAAGGTTATACAGTTACTTCCAAAATTTAAGAACTCTTCAGAATTCTGAAAAACTTGGCAGCATTTACAGCTGGGTTTTAAGAAATTACAGGACATGGCAAATCAATGAACTGTTTAGTTTTTTTGTACATTCACGTGGAAATAATGCTATTTTTGTAATGCAAGACAGTGGCAATTAAGTAAAAGAATTTAAATACAGAAAGAAAATCCAGCCCATGCAATTAAACATAAGAGTATTCAAGAGAACATTTCCCATCAGCACAAAATCAAAGTAACTTTGCTAATTATTGGAAATATAAAGAAGGTGGCGTGCATTTATATCTTGTTTTATATCTAAATTTTATTTGTGTTTCTCAGCCTGCAACACCCTACACCGAGCTAGCAATTAGTACCAGAAGTCAATACATGTGCTTGAAAACCTACTCATGAAATCTAAAATTAGAAACTGCAACTTTGCTTCTTTAGTGATATTTAGAAGTTTATAGTAATAATGAGAGCTAGCAGCTGGGATATAGAATGAGAATTCATAAGGGAAAAAAATAACTTGAAAAGAAAATATATTCTCTATGACACTATTCATTATCAAAGAATACTGTAGTGATGGTGAAAGTGATGGTGAAGCTTTGTGTATTTGTTTTGCCTTATTGCTTTCTCTGTGAAAAAAAAAACCCTAGACTTATCCCTCCTAAAAGAACAATAGAAATCATCAGTCTTTGCTGTTAATTCTAGTTGATTCCGATGACAAAACTTCATTATTGCGGCTTTTAATTATGAATCTTGGCAGAGATACATGTCATCAGTTTCGCAGAAATAAGGATTTCATAATCATCATTACATATACAGGCAACAAATTGCATAAAGCCTGCAATGGATCATGTAGTCAATCTGAATTAAATGGTATATTTTTCACAAAATACTATTTATAAAAGAACCAATGATTTCAGTTGTGTTGTCTGTCTTCTGGAAAAGACAATCTAAGAGCAAGAATTTTGGTGCCTTCATTTACAACACATTTCAATGGCTATTTTAGACTTCATACTAGGTTTTGGATTTCAATAATTGTGGGAAAATTAGTTTCTGTCTTCCTTACCCATAAAAACTGATCAAACCATCATGCTTTTCTTCTAGGTTAACATTCCTCAACTAAAGAAACTAAAAACATATGCAAAAAAATTTAAGCAACACAAATACATAAAAGTTTGATTCCATCCTCACATTTAGCATAGTTACTTATTCTAGATTCTGCATCAATGCTAGTGGCTAGACAGTTACATGTATTTCAGATACGGTTTTTTTCCTTAAAGAAGAAAAAAAATCCCTTATCCTAGCTTTGAATTTAAATATAAACAGAATTACATGATTCTGAAAAGTGGGGAAAATTGTTTCTGAGGGCTGAATGGATTTACAAATTTAATTCACAATTTAGGCAAAAATAAGATATATTGCTTCCCACCCTTTAGATTTTAATAGGTGGTTTGAATCTTACCTTCTCTTTTTTTAATGTCATTGCCAAAAAGGTTAGTTGTTTACATATTTAAGCAACTGCATATTTGGCTGTTTCAGTTGTTATAGTTTTAATATTGATAAAAATTAAATGTAAAATGTTATTTTAAATAATTATTTTTGTAGTGCTTTTTACCAAGTTGGTCTGGGAAAGAAAAAAAAGTATTTTAATTAAAAATGCAGACAAAAAATAAAATTTGATTGCTCTATTTTCAGTAAAATTGAAACTGGATATAAAATAAAATTTATTTTGCTTTAAAAAAAAACAACAGAGTACCTAAAAGAAAAGATTGGTAAATTCACCTGGTTTGGAGTGAGTTGGATTTTATCATCACAGAATTCTACAAATATCAGGTCTCAAAATTAGGTCTGACCTAATTTTGATTCAGGGATCAGGAAAACAAAGCTTTCATTTTTGTGTGTGTGTTCACAATAAATTTTAAAATTAAAAAGAAATAAAAATCATGTCTTTATCTGAAGAAAAGTCTACAGCTTTCAAAAACTGGATTGTGTAGTCAATGATATTCTTAATTTATTAGTCTTATTTCTTCAAAATTATGATGGTTTACATTAATATTTTTCATTATTATTTTTGTTACATTTAAGAATTCACCAACCACTTTAAAATAATTCTATGCCAAAATAGTCTGTCATAATTAATTTTCTATCTAAAACTTTAAAAATAAGTTTATTTGAATTTAAAATCCAGATGATGAGTTTTTATTTATATTCCTGTACACCATGTTTATTTCAAGCTCTTAATGTTCATATTGATGAACATACAATTATTTTATGTTCTACTCTCTTCACTTTATGCACTCTAAAACTGTTCTCTGAAATATTTTTTTTGAGTGTAAATAATAGAAAAGAAATGCAGTCAAACATGTCACAGAAATCCACAGTCAATCCTTGAATTTAAATAATTATGAAATAAATACTCAAAATTTACAGAAATACATTTACAATTATATCACAGTACTATTTCCCCCCCAAAATATGGCATCTGGATCAAAAACAGCAGATGTAGGTTAAAAAAAAAAAGAAGTTAAAAAATTTAGACACCTTGTAAATCCATATTGCATCTGAGCACCAGTCTGGCTGTAAACGTAGAGAGGGGTAACACTGGAGAACTTCTGGTTTGAGCCCTGCTGTTCACTATAAAGTCCTGCCATCTGCTCTGCAAATATTGGAATGAAGTGTGTAAGTCTCTTCTTGGATATACAGGGATGCAGCTGATTCCATGCAGGAGAAGCACAGAGAGATGTGGCACAACTCTGTGACATGATGTCTGCCAAAGTAATCCTCACATCACTGAAAATCAAGCCACAGATTTGATAGTTGGAACAACTTCAGAGCAGCATACAGGTTTTATCTGCTCTGTTCTACATACTGAAGTTTTCTAAGATTTTCAAATGCTTTGGACCACTTACATATCCTCAGCTTTTAAACAGAATGTGTAGTATCTTCAGTCACTTCAGAAACAAATTTACTTTTATGTGCTGTGGGAAAAAAGAAATAGAAATGTATGTTCCTCTCTAAAGAAATGGATCTTTTGCCTTAACATATCTGAGTGACAAGAGCCTCACACCACGGATTATGTACCTTGATTACAAGATCGTAACACTAGGCTTCTTTAAAATGACATAGCTATCTTAGAGCCATTGCAGCACCCTTGGAGAGACACATCTGTCTTTCACAGAATCAAAGAATGGTATGGGTTGTAAGGGACGTTTAGAGATCATCAAGTCCAACCCCACTGCAGAAGCAGGTTCACCTAGATCTGGTGTCACAGGAACATGTCCAGGCAGGTCTTGAAGACCTCCAAGGAAGGAGACTCCACAACCCCTCTGGGAAGCCTGTTCCACTGCTCTGTCACCCTTTCAAACAACTACTCTGTAGCATGTTGTGACCTACACACACTTAACCACAATCAAAGTAAAAGTCTACATCTGACTGTCCTCTAATGTTCTGGAGGCTGAGGGGAGGAGTGACATCATCATCCAGGAAGCAGAACTGATATTGTAGACATGGCTATATTAGCCACTCCCAGGGCAGTTCCAGAGTTTGAACCTTCTAGATTTGGTCCATTATGAAAAAGAAAGTAATTTCTTCACAAGCTCCAAAGCTGAGTCACATTGGCATATGGACACATTTCCTTTACCACTCCCACTCTTTTCAAGCAGTCTATAGCCTGTCCCAAAATCACCAGAGCTTACCAAGACCCATGATGAGCACAGACAATTGACAGAGAAACAATTTGTGGTATATAGACCACTAGAGAAAGCTCTTGTGCTGGTGATCCTTTCCAGATTTCTGAAAGCACCAGTAGACCATATTGGTCCATGTTCATCTCTGTCCTTGTCTCTTTAATGCATCTCAGACATTCACTGGAGGTAGCTTCTTTCCCATGTGGACCCCATGTATGTACATTGTAGTTTGCCTCTGGTCCTATGATTAGGCTCCATCTCCTGATTTGACTCCAGATCCATATTGTAGCCTTGTTTCAAGGCTATGTTTGCATGGACCTATCACCACTTGCTCCTGGCTGAACCTCATTAGAAGGACTCCAGACATGGTTCATAATTTGCTCTGTGTGTGTCCGTTGCCCAGCATTCAAGCCCAGTGGGACCACATGTAGTGGTTTTGGCCTGGGCCAGGTTTTTCAGTAGCAGTGGGGCTAGAGATGTGGCTTCTTTAAACAAAGAGAGTTGCCAGAAGCTTCCCCTGTAGCTGACAGGATTAGAGCCAGTCAGTTTTAAGCTGGACCCTGCATCTGACCCAGGCCTGGCCAATTAGTGGTGGAGGTAACGCCTCTGTGAATAACATATTTGAGAAGAAGAAGTTGTTGGGCAGGTGCAGAACTGCAGCAGCAACAGGGAGAGAGAATGTGAAAACATCTCCGCAGACACCAAGGTCAG
>WBNH01004890.1:0-11744 GCA_013401255.1 Urocolius indicus
GCGGGGTGATGCTGTGCGGGGGGCCGGGCCGCATCCTGCGCATCCCGCGCGGGGTGTAGATACCACTGTAGGGGAGCAGGTTTGTTTGTTCGGGTCTGAAGCTGCTTCCCGGGCTCTGCTGCCCTCCGCAGGTTTAGCCACACAGAGCAGCGCTGGCAGCCGCGGGATTGTCCCGCTCCCCGCGGGGTGTTGCTGTGGCAATCCGGAGCGGACGGTTGACAGAGGCTGTTGAGGGATGTGCTTGACCAGAGGCTGTTGAGGGATGGGCGATGACGGGAAACTCTTCAATACAAGCTCTTTTTTTAAAGCTCTGACCATGCCCAGCCCCTCCCAGGACCACACTGCACCCCCAGTGCCAGATGCACCCACCTTTAACAAACCTCCTATTCCCACATAGAGGGTGGCAAACACCCCTTTGGGCTCTTTCCCTGGGCTGCAGGCCCAGAGCCGGCTGCTGCCGGGGGCTGTGCTACCCCTTGGAGGGTGGCAGAGCAGCCAGAGGGGTGGCAGATGGCCTCAGAGGGCTGCCAGGATGAGGCACCCCAGGGCTGGGCATCCCCTCTGGTCCCCTCCCTCACCCCCAGCAGCCAGCACCCTGGGAAGGGGCTGCAGAGGGGGACACACAGGGTGGAGGAGTGTGGGGAGCACCCCGTGACAGGGGCTGACAGCACGAGGTTTGCTGCTTTCTCTACCTCCACATCTCCTTTTATCACTCTCAATTCCATCACGTTAAATCCAGCCAAGGCCTTTGGGGGTTTCATTTTTGTTTGTTCCAAGCCAGCTCTAAAGAGGACATTAGAATCACAATCCTGGTGCTCACAATGGCATTATCCAAAGGCTCTGGCCAGAAGCAGGGAGCTCTGGGCAAAGATCTAACCTAACCTGTCAACAATAACTCTTTTCCCCACCCCTCTCCCTGTGTTCCAGCCTGCACAGGCTGCTGGGGTCTCTCTGCCTTAATGAGCATTCAAATGGTTTCAAATGAGATCTATAGGAAATGGATTGTCTTGGGGTTCCCCCCCCCCACCAGAAGCTTCATCTGGCCTGGAAAGGACACTCAGCACGTTGGGGTTGTGTGCAAGAGCACATCTTTCATCTCAAAAGCTCTCAGCTCACACACAGAGCTGGCAGGAGGGGGAGCAGGCAGCGTGCAGCAGCACCCCAGTGCCAGGGGAAGAGTTTGGGGAGAGGTTTGGCTGGGGGGAGTCGCTTGATCTTGGCCCTCCACTCTAGCCCTGAGTGGCTTTCCTGGCCTGAGCCTCACTGCCAGAGAGCCTGGGGCTGGCAGGGAGCTGCTCACCCTCCCCCAGGCTGCTGCTGGGTTTGCAGCTGGCTGCTTTCAGCTCAGTTTCATCCCTGAAAGTATGAGGTGAAAGAGTCCCAGGAGCACAACCTTAGCTCTGGGTGGGCTGCTCAGGGAGCAGTGTCTTGCTGGGGATGCACAATGGGTTTTCTCATCTATGTGATCAGCCCACCTGACATCACTGCTGCTGGAAACCCTCCCTACAACCCAGCAGTGTGGCAGCAGGAGCAGGGCAGGGATTGTCCCCTGTGCTGGGCCCTGGGGAGGCTGCAGCTCCAGGGCTGGGATCAGTGCTGGGCCCCTCACTCACTGCCACAGGGACACTGAGGGGCTGCAGCGTGGCCAGAGCCGGGCACAGAGCTGGGGAAGGGGCTGGAGCACAAGGGTGCTGGGGAGGGGCTGAGGGAATGAATGGGGGTGTTGAGGCTGGAGAAGAGGAGNGTGCTGGGCTGGGCAGGGTGAGGGCAGGGCTGGGACTGCAGCAGCTTCAGGGGCTTTAACAACCCAAATGGTTTGGGCTGGTGGGGAAAGGGCTGGTGGGGAAAGGACTATGTGGAAGGGGCTGTGTGGCAGCTGCAGAAGAGCTGCTCGCTGCCTGCTGGGAAGATGCAGCAATCAGAGGTTCCAGGAAAGCCTGTTACCATGGCAGGGCACAGGGAGCAGACAGTCATTTACCTCACCCACAAAACAAGGGAGGGGTTTAGGCTGAGAGGGGCTTAGATGGGCCCAGCAGCTGCAATGACACCTCCTGCCTGCTTTGCTTTGCTTTTTTTTGCTTTCGAGACAAGTGATGATCAGCAACGTGCTGCCCTATGGCAACACTCACAGGGCTGTTTGTAGGGCCACTGAGGGCAAATGACTTCATGGTGAGGAGCTGGGGGTACACTGGGGTCTGCACCTGGAGGTAAGAGCCAATGGATCTGTCCTGCTCCTGGGAGAGATGGCAGCAGAGGCTGCAACAGTGCAGGGTAGATCAGCCCTGGGAGCCCATCAGCTCCCGTCCCTGCTTGTCTCAGCAATGCTGGGCTGGGCAGTAGGTCTGTGGGGCCCTGGTGAGGATGAGGCAGGGTGATTCCCATTGAAGTGAGGCTGCTGCTTTGCATGATCAAGACTCTTTCTTGCTTGAGCAGTGCCATGAAGCCTGTAGCAGTGGTGGGCTTGAGAAAGGACTGCAAAAAATCCAGATGTCCCTAGAGCAGCCTCCACTAATGAGCCCTTAACGACCTGCAGCAGCCACTTCTGCACACAGGACAGAGAAAGCTGGGAGCTGGATGGAGGGCAGGAAAGTCAGGGCATTAACAGGCTTTAATGGCCCTGAGCAGCCTCACCTGCAGCTCACTCCCACATGGGCTCTGGAGGGTCCCTTAAAGCTGTGCCAGGGGTATTAGTTACTTCTTGAGGGGTGTTGAGGAGTGTTGGTCATCCATCAGCCCATGGACTGATGCCCAGCTTGATCTGGCTTCTCACTGTGACCTGTCAGGATGTACCTCCCCTGAGCCTGACCTGCAGGTTGGTTTTGGGGAGTTGCTTTGACCCCTGCCCCATGATGGGGAATTTTCTGGCGTGTCTAGGTCCCTGGTTGGATGTTTCTGCCATCTCTGGATCTGCTGTGCTTGGGAGCAGAGGCACAGGGCACTTGCTGGTGAGGGAAATCAGCTGCAGCTGGTTTCTCAGGCTCTGCTGGTGGGGGGATGTGGATTCCCCAGGCTCAGATTCCTCCCTTGCTGTCCCTCCCTGTCTCGTAGCCTTTTGAAACTGTGACTGCATCTGATTTAAAAGTGGCCAGGATGCAGCCTTGGCATTTGCCAGGCTTAAGAGAGAATGAGAACAGCCTTACCCTCTCCTCTGGCTGCCCTTGGGCTGGAAGGACTTTGGCTCTGCATTGCCACAGTGCCAGTAGTGGCACCGAGGTGGCCACAGCCACGCTGCCAGAGCTGGCTCAGCTCCTCCTGCTGATCCCTTGTGCACAGGCACCTGTGTGAGGAGCTGGGAAACCAGAAACTGGGATCCCAGAGAAGTCCCCTGACTCTGCACTGGGGATAGGCAGTGGCAAAGCTGGGGCTGGAGACTTAAATGCCATCTTCCACCCTGCATGCAGGGGGTGAGAAGCAAGGCAGGGGGGGATCTGCAGAGGACAACCAGCTGCAATCACTGTCCCATCTTCCCTCCTTCCCAAGCCCATTTCTTTCCAGCTCTTTGCAGCCTCTGCAGGTGCTTGGGCTGCAGCAAGGAAGGGAAGTGCTGACATCCCAGTGCAGAGCTTGCACAGAGGGACAGGGGAAGCTGGAGCTGTGCAGGTCTCCAGCAGGGAGATGATTCAAGCCTAAATGAAGCATTTTCTTCTGGTGCCACTGTAACCTGATAACTGTGATAACACAAATGGAATGTGTTTGTTGGCCTGGATTCACAGCCCAGTAGGTGCTTTCAGTGGCTGAAATGTCAATGCAAGGCAGGTTTCAGGAGGCCTCCATAAAAATAGCTGTAGGTAGGGCTGGGCTTGGAATATTTTGTCCATGGGAGGAGGATGCAGAGCTGATGGAGGCTGTGGGGAAACAGAGCTGCCAGTAACAGAACTGGTTTTGTTCTAAACCATTCCAGGCTCCCAGGGAGGATGGGGAAATAAAAATGTGGTGGTGCAGCTTAGGGAAAGGGAAAGAAGTTTTGGCAGCTGTGGCTGGCAGACTCCAGCCTCAAGGAGAATGGTGAAGCCTGGGGAGGTGGAGCTGGGATGGCTCTGATGGTGAAGCCTGGGGAGGTGGAGCTGGGATGGCTCTGATGGTGAAGCCTGGGGAGGTGGAGCTGGGATGGTTGTGGCATCTCCAGGGAGCTTCATCCAGGATGTGGTCGCACACCATGCCTGAGATGCTCTCACCTCACCCACATGCTCACAGGGACGTTACACTCACCCTGGCTGTATTACATCAGGCATATCCCATGTCTTTCTCCCCTCCTTGTCCTCAGAGAAGGATCCCATGGCTTGTCACGCCAGCTCTTCAGTGCCCAGCATGTCTTTCCCCCATCTCCCCAGCCTTCTGGGGAAGGGAAAGGCTATTGGGTCTTGGACATAGTTGGCTGCTGGTCTGCCCTGAGCTACCTCCTGTGCTCTCTGGCTAGCTGTGCTGTTGTAACACACTGCTCTGCTCTTGACTTTCATCTTTAACCAGTGGAACTCTCTGATCCTCACGTGTGTCTCTCCAGGGTGTGTGCTCTGCCCTTCCAGCTGCACACACTGGGATGGTTCTCTGTCCCTTCCCTGCCAGGGTGCACCTTTGTGCCTCTCCTGGGTGTTGGAGGCTCTTGCCTCAGCCCCTTTGGGACCCTGTGCCAGGACAAGTCCCTGGGGTGTCACAGTAGCTTCAGTTGGACTGTGCCAGTGGGTAAACTGATTGACTGCAGCTTGTCAGCTTTCCCTCCCTGAGGATGTGGATGTGCAGAAGCTCATCACACTGAGCTTCCCGCAGTGTGAGAGCAGTGAAGGCAAACAGTGAGTGTACCAGCACCTCTTTGCCTTCACTTAGCCCATGGTAGCAAGTGCTGGCTGCTTCCCCATGGCAGTTTTGCGCCCAGGTCCAATCCACACCAAAAGCATGATGCATTTGTTTGCTGTCAGCACCCTGCAGGCCTGAGGGAGCTGTGCAGGTGGGCTGGGCACACAGAGAGCTGGCTACTAGCAGGAGCAGTGTCCCAGGAGCTGTCATAAGCTTCTCTGTCCTCTGCTGGCCCTGGGGATGGTGGGGTTGATGTTTTTGCCAGTTGGCCACAAAGCATGTGGCTGCACAAGCATCATCATTGCCTGGATGTCTGGTGAAATTGGGCTGTAGATCTACCTTTAACCACTTTACTTTTCACCAGCTCAGCTGGCAGTGCCATAGAAGCATAGAATTGCCTTTTGGTTGGAAAAGACCTTTAATACCATCAGCTGCAACCCCTCCCCTGACACTGCCAAGCCCCTCACCAACCCATGGCCCCCAGCACCTCAGCTGTGTCTTCTTACATATCTCCAGGGATGGGGACTCCCCCACCTCCCTGGGCAGCCTGTTCCAGTGCTTAACAACCCTCTGGGTTAAGAAGTTCTTCCCACAGAAGAAGTTTGTTCCTCAGCTTCCCAGTTCATGTGCTGGCAGGAGATGTGTAGCCCCTGGTTCCATCTCAGGCAGAGCCTCCCTCAGCTCCTGGTGTGAGCAGCACCCTGCCTGTGCGTGGCTGGGGCAGGCAGGGCAGTGGGGCAGCTCCTTCATGATGCCTCCTGCTCTGGCCAAGGCAGGTTTGTCAGCTGTGACTCATCTGTTGTGTGACAAGTCTGGCTGGCCTCAGACCCAGAGACCTTTGAGTCCTGTCTATTGACTTGTGGAAAGCCCAATGACTGGGGAAAGGGAAGTACTCAGTGATGAGGGACAGTCTGGTGTGGGCAGGGGCTGAGGAGCTGGGAAGAGCAGGAACAGCAAGCAGGAACCTTGTGTGTGAGTGTGTGTGTGTGGAAGGATGCCCATGCCCCACTGCTTTTCCAGCATCCACCCTGATGCAGCCAGCCAGCAAACTCCTTTGGAAAGCATTACCTCACAAAGAGAAATGCTGAGTGGCTGATGGTGCCCTCAGGCAGAGCTCTGCTCCAGCAGCAGCCTGGCCCGACACATTAACTCCTTCCCCTGGCCCTGTGTGGCTCTCTGGTCCAGCCCAGAATGTCCTTGGGGTCAGCACTGCTGCTGTGCCCTCCTGCCCCTCACCCCTGGGTGGTGGGGAAGGTGCTCTGTGTGTGAGCTGGCCTTATGCTATGGAGGTGGCTTTGTTCAGAGAGGACCTTGAGCTGTGTCTCCAGATGCTGGGCTGCTCATTCCACTGAAGCTGCTCCCAGCAGAGGGTGTGTGTGTGGCAGTGTCACCCTGAGCCAGCTCATCTGCCCCTGCACCAAGCCCACACCTCACTGCAGCACTTGCATTCCTGCAGGGGCAGCTGCTGGGACATGTTTCTCCATGCTGGGAGTTGGTATTTCATGCTGTGGACACATGGAGTGAGTGGTGATGAGCAGGAAAATGAAGTGTTTGGGGGAGATGTGTGCTGAGAGAGGGAATGGGATTGTTCATGAGCTGGCAAAGGCAGCCAGGGCTGGGAGAGTAGTGTGGGTGCTGTGGGATGCTCCCACCTCAGGCATCTTGGGCTGGGTCACTGGCACAGCCTGATTTCCTCTCCCCACATACCTCCTCCTGGGCTGTGTGAGGAGTTCAGGGGTATCTTGGTGATTGTCATCCCTGGCATCTAGGTCAGAGTCCATCCCACAGCTTTTTATCAGCTAAAAGAGGGACATGCGGGCTGGCTGAGTAAATGAATCCTAGCAGGGTGCTGCTGAGCCACACAGAGATCCGCTCCCCTAGCTGACAGCCGTGGTGGCCTCAGATGTCACCATTGTACCTTCTGTCCTGGGTACTGGGTCCCTGTCTCTCTGCTGGAGGCTGTCTCCACCACAGCCAGCAATGTGGGAGTGCTCCTCAGCCATCTCTGGCAGGGATCAGGTGGACAGAGGTGAAAGTGCTGCAGGAGGTGTGATTGTGGACTTTGCATGGGAGTAGCTGATGAGATGGCACGTCCCTGAGGGTGACTCTGTGGTGGGGCACTGATCTCCATCAGGAGGGATGCCACTGAACCTCAGGAGAGCAAGAGCTGTGGATGGGGTGGCAGTGGGTTGCTCTCCTGGCCAGCTATGCTGGGGTGCTGTTATGGGGGAAAAGGGAAAGAGAACTGGGAAGGGGAAACTTGCGAGCCAGCTCAAATACAGGATCCAAGTGTCTTGCACCTCAGGTGGTGATCAGGCAGGGGGATCCTGCTGCTGTTGGACCCTCTGCCTGCTCAGGATATGTCCCAGGGTGGCAGACACCCAGGTGTTGGGCTGCCCTGCTCTTGCAGCACCCTGGTTCCTGCAGGGATCCCCATGAGCCTTCACCTCATACATGTTTAACAGCAACTGCTGCCTTTCCTCAGTGTTCACAGAACCACACAATCACTTGGGTTGTTAAAGCCCCTGAAGCTGCTGCAGTCCCAGCCCTGCCCTCACCCTGCCCAGCCCAGCACTGACCCACAGCCCTCAGCACCTCAGCCCCACGGCTTTGGGATCCCTCCAGGGCTGGACACTGCCCCAGCTCCCTGGGCAGCCTGGCACAGGGGCTGACACCCCTCTCAGGGAAACTGTTCAGCCTCAGCTCCAACTTCAACCTCCCCTAGGACAACTGCAGCCCCNCCTCCCCAGGGCCCAGCACAGGGGACAATCCCTGCCCTGCTCCTGCTGACACCCCATTGCTGATCCCGGCCAGGCTGCCGCTGGCCTTCTTGCCCCCCTGGGCACATGAATCCTTGTCCAAATACATGCAGAGAGGAAGAAATGCAGAGCAGTGTATGGTATTGGAGCCATAAGATGCCAGCCCGTGGATTCAAAAGCTCAGGTCAGGTCCTGCTGGGCTCGCTGAGGCTGGGTGGGTGGGTGAGTGAATCCTCCTGTTCCCAGAGACCAGGAGCACAAACCACCTGCTGTCCCTGCTCTGTGCACAGTTGCTAAACCTGTGGGAAAGAGATTCCCTCCGCTCAGTCCTCCTCCCCAGCCCCACATGCAGCAGCAGAGGTGAAGGAGAGAAATCCAGGCAGCACAATTAGAATGATGACAGTAATTAATGCCTTGCCTCTCTCTAAGGATTTTCTAAGGCTTGCCAGGTGCTGGCTGGGCATGAAGTCATTAAAGCAATAGCACCCATGTGAGGGGATGGGTGCCAGCTGGGCCACCAGGCTGTGGGGGCTCTTGCTCCCTGCCCTGACCCTTACCCAAGGCTTGGGGAGGGGAATTAAAAGGGAGGAGATAGTTTAGGAGGGATGGCCTTGACTCAGCCTCTTCCCCCAGGGGTTAGGGCTAATCCATGAGGTGGGGAAACAGGCCAGGAGCACTGGTGTGTTAGCTGAGGAGGCTCCTCTGGTCTCCAGTGTGAGTTAAAGGCTTGTGCATGCCTCTGGGTGCATTTGGGGGTCCTCTAAAGCATCAGCTACTGTATGTGCACATCTCTGCACGTGAGAGGCTGCTCCTGCACGAGTCCCATCAGCGTACAAATGCCAGGACATGGGTTTGCATGGACACAAGCCAGCACAGTAACGCCAAGGCTGGAGGAAAGGAGTTACAGGGAGAGCCCTGAAGAGCTGCAGTTGCTCGGTTTATCGAGGAAATGGAGAGGTGCCTTGATTTTGGTGTGCAAGTACCATCAGAAGGAGAAATCACTTGGCACTAGAGGACTCTTTAATGTCAGAGAAAGACAGAACAAGACCCAGCAGCTGAAGCTGAAGCCTGCCAGAGCCAAGTTGAAAAGCAGCAGTGGACACAGGATGAGCAGCAGCAGCAAACCCAAGGGACAAGGCAAAGGGGATTCTGTCCCTTGGTGAAGGGTAGTCTCATCTCCCTGGTAGAGATGCCTCAGCCAGCACACTCTTTAATCAGGCAAACACTACAGGGGTAAGCAGAGGATATTTATTATGCTTACAGCCCTTGACGTTTATTTTCTTGCTCCTCGAATGAGGCCTGGGATGCTGTCTCAGGCCACAGGGTCATGAAACACCCATGGGACAGAGCCCCAGGCTGCCTCCTGCCCCTCTCACAGAGCTCCTGGTCACTCACTGCTCTCTTCCCATCACCCCAGGAGCCATGGAGGGTATCACAGAGCTGCAGTTCCAGGAGCTGCTGCAGAGCTCTGGGACATGGAGATCACATGGGTGGGATGCTTGGCTGCAAAGCCACCACGTGTCTTTGGGGAAGCTGTTTGTCTGTGAGCTGCCTCTCTGAGCCCACCAAAGGCAGAGGGGAGCCCTTGGCTTTGGGCTCCAGCCAGGAGAGGCTGCCTGTGCAGGGAAGTATGGCTCAGCAGCCCTTGTAGGTGTGGGCTGGTGCAAGGTGTCAGCCTGGAGCGAGTGAGTAATTGTTGTTGGTATAAGATGACGTGGTTGACTGCTTGACTGAGAAGCTGTAAGGTGCTGGCTGAAGCCAGGAAGTGATTTGGAAAGGCAATAAATGTTGTGTAACATAAATGTGTTGATATGATGGATTTGATACACATAGCTGCTATGCAGAACTGCTCAGAGTCAAACTCTATCAGCAGTGAGCCCTCCATGGGCTTGCTGGTCACATGAGGAGTGTTTCAGTTCAAGGCAAGATTAAGAAACCGAGTGGCTGGCTGCTCTGCTGCTCTGCCCCATCCTCCATCACAGCAGTGGACTTCACAGGATGTGCTGGGCTGCCCCAGCCAGCAGCAAAACCCTCATCCAGTCCCTTGGTCCCTCCCCAGCAGCATGAGGAGAGAATGGAAGAGCAAAAGCAAGAATACTCCAAGATCAAGTCCTCATGCTGTGGTAACAGAGGGGCTAAAGAGCATGCCCAGGGTCTGGGCAGCACCCTGTGACACTCCTGTGTCCCCAGCACCCACCTACCCTGAAAGCGAAATGACCCAGCAAAGCCCCAGTTGCCCCAGGGGTAACGTGCTGTGTGTTCACATGGTTAAACCCTCCATCAGTCACGGCTCAGGTACTCCTGGGCATCTCCCTGCTGCCTCTCCCAGCTCCTCTGCTCAGCTCAGCCTCACCTGAGTGAGATGATTTGGTCCAGCAAGGGGGAAACTGAGGCACGGTCAGATGGGGCTGTGACCCCACACCCCCCTCGTGTCACTGCAGGGCTCTGGAAGGCTGAGATGAGCAGGTTTAAGTCACGAGACGATGCCTGTGGCTTAGTCATGAAGCCTTTGGCATACACGTGATGACACACAGGTAGGTGGAACAAGGCCTGCAGCTCACCCCATGTCTTACCCACGTGTTACAACCTCTCTGCCCTGGCCCAGCGCCGCAGCTCGCGTGTGCTGTGGGCAGAGCACAGCTCAGCTGCCCCAGGGGATGCTTTAGTGACAAACGCTTGGGGGTTTTTCTTTAGAAAACTATGTTTGTTGTCAAGAAATGTCATGTTCTTTTAAGCCAGGGGAATGTGATGACATCTGAAAGGAAAACGTTGCTCTGAACAGGGCTGACGTGGGTTTTCCTTTCGGTTTAGATTTCCCTTTCAACCGAGGACCGAAGGAGGAAGGGAGAGCAGGCAGAGCCCGTGGGAAGGGCCATTTCCCACCACAACAAACCATGCAGGACAGCTTTTTAAAGACAACAAAAAAACCCCTGAGCCCTAACCAACAGGAACGTGTCTGTTGCACTTCACCAAACTTCCTTGGCTTCTTTTGTTTTTAACCCACTCTGAATTTCAGAGCCAGTGACTCCAGCTAGGGAACTGGGGGTGACCAGCTGGAGAGCAGCTCCAGGAGACAGACCTGGCAGTGCTAGGGGATAATAAACTGATCATGAGCAGCAACGTGGCCTCATGGGCAAGAAGCCAATGGCAGCCTGGGGGCAGCAAGCAGAGTGTGGGCAGCAGGGCCAGGGAGGTTCTGCTGCCCCTCTGCTCTGCCAGAGCTGCTGAGGCCTCATCTGGAGTCCTGTGGCCAGTGCTGGGCTCCCCAGCTCCAGAGGGACAGGGAACTGCTGGAGAGAGGCCAGTGCAGGGCCAGCAAGATGCTGAGGGGACTGGAGCATCTTCCTGCTGAGGAAAGGCTGTGGGACCTGGGTCTGTTCATCCTGGAGAAGAGACTGAGGGGGGAGCTCAGCAACACTTACAAGTACCTAAAGAGTGTTTGTCAGAGGGATGGAGTGACACTTTTTCCTGTTGTCTCCAGTTGACAGGACAAGGGGTGATGGGATGAAACTGCAACACAAACAGTTCCATTGGAACATAAGGAGAAACTGTTTGAGTGTTTCAGTGAGGGAGCCCTGGCCCAGGCTGCACAGGGAGGGTGTGGAGGCTCCTTCCTTGGAGGGCTTCAAGACCCACCTGGACACGTTCCTGTGTGACCTGATCTAGGTGGGAGCTGCTTCTGCAGGGGCTTGGGCTGGATGAGCTCTAAAGGTCCCTTCCAGCCCCCCCAATGCCGTGAGTCTATGTTTCTATTTTACAACCCTGGGGCATGTGCAGATGAGGAAGGAGGCAGGTATGAAGTAAAACCCTCCTGGACCCAGCACCACGGGGAATGGTGTGTTGTCCTGGCACTGTAGGGATCAAATACATGGAATGATACCCATCCAGTGAAGCCTTTCCAACTGCTCTGCACCGTGTGGCCGTGGCCTGGGGGTGGGTTAAGGCCGTGGCATCACTGCCAGCCTCTGTGTGTGCGTCTGAGCACATGGCTGGCCTTGCAGTACCGAGGCTATGCCACACTGTGCAGAGCCTTTGTTCAGCTCCTGGCACAGGAATCCTTTCTATTCACAGTGTGACCTTGGGTGAGCAACTTGGCCCTGCTTAAAATTAACTTTTCTGCAAACAAGAGCCGTAAGTCCTGTGTGTGTCAGGAGAGCCCTGGCACAGCCTGAGGGGCTGGGGATGGGCTGGGGG
>WBNH01004890.1:11753-39530 GCA_013401255.1 Urocolius indicus
GGGGGGGGGTGGGTTTCACCCCAAGGTGTCACACGTGTGGTGGCTCTGGTGATGGGGTGACCCCAGAAGTGCACAAAGCCCTGAGTCTTTGAGGGATGGGGGTTTCAGTCAAAATCTGCTATCGCCTTCCCTCAGTTTGTTTGTTTTTTGCTGGCAGACCAAAACAGGGGCTGCAGAGACTGAAGAAAGAGAGATTGGAGTAACCTGGCAAAAACAAAAGCTCAGGGCAGCACAAGGAGAGTGGTGGGTGGATGCACCCCCAGGGTTTGCCCCATGGGAGGAGAGGCGCCAGGGAAAGCCTTGGCACGAGAGCATAGACAGGGGTTTATACTGCCCGTGACCACACACAGGCTGGAAACAGGAGGTGGGTTATAAACACGTGAGGAAGGAGGGCCTGGGGAGTACTGCGTGTGCTGGGAGAACACCAGCTCCTGTGCTTGATGAGAGTTTGGATGCTGTAACACCCAGGCAGAGGCAGCAGGGAGGGTCCTGCAGCTGGCATCACCGCAGGGCTGCAGGAGGAGGCCTGGCTGGGCCCCGGGCTGGGTGTGCTCTGCAGATAAACAGCACATTTTGTACTTATTCATTCTGCATGTGCACGCAGCCTGCTCGCCAGCGCCCAGGACATGCCTTTGCCCTTCGCTGGGGGCTCGATGGAGCGTTTTGTGTTCAATCACACAGCGCTGAGGGAGGGGGGGAGGATGGATGGATGGACGTGGCAAGTGTGATGGAGGGAAGCCACTGCTCACCCCCCTAACTTCCAAGGACGCCCCAAGCTGGGTCAGACACCTTCAGGCCAGTGATCCACCACCTACCCCTCAGCCCCTAGCCCAGTGGTCCTCGGGACTCCTGTATTTGCCACTTAAAGTGATAAAAACAGAAAGCGGGGCGAGGGAGCGGTGACAGCTGGGCTGAATTACAGTGAGGAGATCAGATTAGAGGGAGGAGGGAGCACCAGGAGGCAAGATGGCTCCACGCTGGGGCAAGCGGTGAGGGGAAGGAGCCGCTTGTTGGGGACGGGCAGCTCCTTCCCTCCCAGCTCTGCCCAGACCCACACGCTGCCACTGCCCCCGCAACCCGGCTCCTTCTCCCAGCGCCCTCCTCGGAGCCACAGCGCGGCCGGGCGGGAGCGGGGGCGGGAGCGGGGGCGGGAGCGGGGCGGAGCCGGAGCCNCGCGGCGCGGGGCGCAGGTACCGCTGCCGGCGGAGCGGGTCCGGGCGGCACGGATCGGCTCGGCACGGCTCGGCTCGGTTCGGCACGGCACGGCTCGGCACGGGACGGAACGGCTCGGCTCGGCACGGGACGGCACGGCCATGGGGAAGGTGCAGCTCTTCGAGATCCGCCTGGGTGACAGCCGCGTCGTTTACAGCCCCGGCGAGCCGCTGGCCGGCACCGTCACCGTGCGCCTGTCGGGATCGCTGCAGTACCGAGGTGAGCCCCGCTCGCTGCTCTGCCCGCCGCAGCCTCCCGAGCCGAGCCGAGCCGGGAGCCGCCGCGGTGGGTGCGGGGAGCCGGGTGCCGTGGCGGGAGGGTGCGGGGAGGAGCCGCCGGCTTCCCTCGTTCCCCCCGGCGCTGGGGACCGGGTGCACGTCGCCTGTCGCCCCTCCTGCCGGATTATTTCCTCCTCTGCTGGTTACTTTTTTTCCTCTCACCCTTTACAAACAACTCAACCAAAACCTCCTTAAAACCCCCCAGCACGGGTTTGTTTCCCAGGAGCCACCGAAGCTGGGGGGGGAGGTGGCCGGAGGAGCCTGGCCCCGCGTCCAGCCCGCCCCGGAGCTCTGCAGCCTCCCCGGGCTGCCGGCATCGCCGCGGCTGTGACCGCGGCATCCCCGGGGCTGGTGGGACGTGTTTGATGGCCGGGCGATGGCAGGGAGCAGACGGGCGATGGTGTGATGTCCCGGCCGGCTCCTGCCCCTGCAAGCAGCAGCTCAGGTACCCGGTGCGTGGCGAGCGAGCGTTTCTTTACACCTCCAATGAAACGGAGCGGTTTTTAGCGGTGGAAATAGGAGTTTGGGAGATGTCTAGGCTGGGTACGTGGTCCTGTGTGCGCCGGGGGGAGAGTCCCTGCAGAGGCTGCAGGCTGTGCAGGGTGCCGTGGGCTGTGCCGCGGGGGTGGTGCAGGAGGGGTCTGCGGGGTGGTGGGTGGCTGTTCCTCCAAGCAAGCGAAACACAGACCCTGTTAGTGGCTGACGCAGTCTGGCAGGGTGGAGGGATGGGAATGGGCTGGGAAGGGTGTGTGCGAAAGCTGCCAGGGTTCAGGTCTTCCAAGCTGGGAACTTGCTTCCCCTCCCTTAGGGAAGTCGGCTGGTATTTACAAGTTAGTTTTGTGCTCGGTGCTGATGGAAATGGGAGCTGTTTTCTCTCAGTGAGGTTATCTTGCTTGCTTGCTTCTTGGAGCACACCTCTTCCTTTATCACGAATTGTAGGGGGAGGGGAAATAAGACCAGAGTGTCTTGAACAGAGACATCAGCCCAAATGATGCTATCTGTGCTTGTATATGTCATGCTTTTGTGAGCACCTCTCCCGGTTGTCTACAAGAGCTGTTTGGAAGCTTCTTGAGGAGAAAAATAAAAAGGTATCTAGGACAAGTGCAGACTTGTAGCCTGTTTAACTGCTGTCAGAGCAAAACAGTTGTACATCCAGTGTTTATCTGCTTGGAAGGTTCTCCCAGGCATACTTTCTCTAGCAAAGACATCCTTAACAAAGCGTGTCTGACTTCCCTCCTCAGCCCATCCCTTTGACTTCCACCCTTGTTCCTAAAAGTGCCTCTTGGGTGAGATGGGAGGGAGTGTTTGGCCTTGGAGGGCTTAGCTTTGCTGGCCCTTTGCACTGCCATCTGGCCACAGTTACACCTTGCTATTGCCTCTGTCACAACCGGCTTGGAGAGGAGCTGCCAGGTTCTCCTTAACACCTACATCTCTCCTTTGCTTCCTGGTGTGCTGCAGCTGGTTGTTGTGGGGTAGAAGGAAGGTGTGTCTTTGTCCGGGACTTTCTGCTTTCTTATGGCTTTGACTCTGTGAAACTCTGAGGTCTGATCTTAAAGATTGGCCTTGAAGCCGGGAGGGGGTTTGCTATTGGATCTGGTGTTTGAGGCTGGTGCAGGGATTTTGGCAAGAGGCTGAGGCAGCTGAGCAGGGCTCTAGGAAAGCTGGCAGAAGTGTGGAACCAAAATCTGAGGTGGGCTGTGTGTGTGGCTTCTGTGCAGAGGTGACCTGAGTGGCTGTTCCAGGCTGAGGTCCCTGCACATTGGTGTCACCAGCTGGAGCAGAAGCTGTCCATAAATGGTTGTCTGAACCTGCCCAAATAAGTAATGGTGGGATGTGACACCAACATCTGCAGAGTGCAAGGTGCCCTCTGCTCTGTGTCCTCCCTGCTGCTCTGTATTTTCTGGTCCCTGGCATTCAAACCCTCCACTTTGGGGCTGGGTATCTCTTGGATGGGCATCCTCTGCTTTCTTCTGGCTGAAGGAAGTGCATCACTCTCAGAGGAGGAGGCTCGTGTAGCTGCTGAAACATCCTTCATGTGACAACAGGCAACTACCTGCTGTTAAGAGGCCTTGAAGGGACTGGTCAGCACTGTTGAGCTCCGTGGGCTTGGCAGTAAAGGGATCAGACAACCTTGTGGGATTCTGCTGGGGTGTGGGGACAGGTGGGGTGACACCAGCTTATCTTATAGAGTGTATCTACACCTACACCTGTGACCACCCATGACTTTCCAGACTAATAAGCAGCTCTAAGGAGAAGCCAAAGTGCCTGTCCCATTGCAGCCTGGCCCTCAGCACCGTGGCTCTGTGCTTTCCATTTCCTGAGCCGGGCCGGTGCTGGTGCGGTGGCTTCTCTGCGTTGTGGCTTTTGAGACCATGGGTAAAAACCAGCCTGTAGGTGACTGCTTCATGTGGGAACTCGTTTGATGGCTCTTGAACGTTGCATTTTTCTGAGAGGTGGATGATAAAAGCAACCAAAGCTCCTTCTGCCTTGCCAAACGTGCTCGAAATCTCGGGTCGTAGGGAAGCATAACCGGAGACACGCCTCTTGGGATCATAAATGCTTCCACCTACACTGGCTCCTGTGCCAGCCCTGCTGACTAGCAATAAAGGTTGTTCGGTAGCACGTCTTCTTCAGCTGACCCTGTGACAGCATCACAAAGGATGCCTGGCCTCTGGTGAGCCAGGCAGACCTTCTGGAGAGGCACACTCAGCCCCCGGGGCTGTGCCTTCCCTGGAAACTTCAGAGCCTCAGGGGAGAGCGCTGAGGGGAAGGCAGCATTCCTGATCATTGTGCTTGGCTTGCTGGGTAAATCATCACATGGGGGTGTGCAAGGAATAATTAATCTTAACAGGAAGCTGGCGCTGGGACAGCTGGAGATGGAGTTAATTGAGGGGGAGGGAAGAGGGAAATAAGTTTGTTCGGAGCAGGGCAGGCAGCCCGGGTCACTGGCAGGAGCGTGCCCAACAAAGGCTGCTGCTGCCTGGGGATGCTGCAGCACTTGCCTCTCAGCTCTGTGGCTTCAAGGGGCCACACAGATTATTTTGGTGCTGCTGCCTGCCGTTCAGCAAGGCTTCTTGTGGGCAGAAATGTAATGTTAAAATAATAGCCCTCTCTCACAGGTCACAGAGTAAAGAAACAGCAAGTGCTTTCTGGAGCGGATTTCAGCACTCTGCTGTTCTCTGTTATTTAGCTGTCCAGCTTGATGCAGTGATGACTTGACTTTAAAATCACTCCCTTGAACTACAAAACTCTGGACTTGCGTCTGTTCATGCTCTAGAAATACCCAGGTACATAATTCCCATTTCTGCAGAGCAAAGAACCTGTGAGGTGAACCTGCTTTAGCAGGGGAGGACGGGCTGGATGATCTCCAAAGGTCCCTTCTGACCCCCATCCATGAATCAGAATTTCCTTCTCTAATCTTCAATGTGGTAAATATTCTCACATGGAGAACTGAGCAAGCTGGTGGTGAAGGGGGTCAGAAAACAAGGCACGTGAATCCTAAGTCATGTGTCCAAACAAAAAGATGACTTCTGTTTCCCTAGAAGGGCAGTAGGGAGAAGTTTGGGTTTGGCTGACACATGAGGTGGTTCTGATGTGTGTGTAACCTGTGTCTTTCCTGAGGGGAAGAGGTGACACCAAAGGACTGTTGGCCACAATCCTCTCTACCTCTTGACCTCTGATACAGGGGAAAATGTTCTTGCAGAAAGGCTGTGGCTTGGGCTGCTGGGGAATGTGGTGGTGACAGGATGGTTTCAGTCCCTGGGTGGTGGTCTGAAGCTTGCTCTGTCCTGAGCTGGAACTTCATCTCTGTAAAGGTGGGTTTGAAGTTTCTGTGCTTGGCAGCGTAGGTCACCTGTACATTGTAGGGGTGGGAGAGACCCTCCAGTTGGTCTCTGCTTTGGGGTGCAGTGAGGTGAGGCAGCACAGAGCTGAGTGAGGGGCTGCTGGGGTCAGAAGGCAAGAGCAGATCCACGCCGTGCCTGTCCCCAGTGGGCAGTGCCCGGGGAGGGCCTCAGGCGGTCTGGCAGGGTAGCAGCAGTGAGTGGCAGGACCAGGCAGGGCTGGCACCGAGGCATGTGCTTGTGTGTTGCTGTGCAGCGTGGCTCTGGCAGCCTGGATGGCTCCTGCTACACGGGAAGTGGATTAACTTTCTTTTCTCATTGTCTGGAGCGAGACAGCAGGGAGCTGTGTGGCCAAGTCTGTCTGAGGCTGTGGAACAAAAGAGGGATTTTTGCTCTCCTGACTGGCTTGCTGCTAGAGCTCCAGCTCCTCTGGAGTCAGTCACTAATGGTGAGAGCGCTGTGTGTCTCTTGTTGCTGCAGTGTGTGCCTCCCTCCGCTGCTCCCACTGCCCATGCACCACTTGTGCCCCTCTGAAAAACTCTGCTTGCTGCTTTCCTTGGCCAGGAGACATGCTGCAGCCTCCCAGCTCTTGTTTAACAAAATGGGAGAACAAGTGGAGCGAAGTTCTGTCTGTCTGATTTGCTTCCAAGTGTGACAAATGGGGTGGGAGTGCTTATTCCTCCCCTAGAGCAGCAGAGAGCTGGCAGAGATGTAGCTTGTCTTTCAGGTCTAGAGTCAGGTAGGCAGCAGGGAGGCTCCCTGGCTGGGAGGAAGAAGAAGTCTGTGTGTTTCCATCCTTCTGCTTTGGAGGCAACTCCCAATCCCCAGCATGGCCCTGCAGGCAGGGTTGGGTGAGGAGGAGCAGCCAGGGAGTGGGGTGGCTTGGGCCAGTCCCTCTGCCAGGCAGGTGTGGGTGCATGGCCTGGCACGCTCTGCTTGCAGTGTGTTGTGGAATACCTTTTGCTTAAATTCATCCTCAGGAAAGAGGAAGAAGTATATCTGTAGAAGAACATGTGCTGTCACTTGACTTGGTGAAGTCTTGCCAAGGGCTCTCATGACCAGGAAGAGTGGGATGGACATGCAGACCACCTGTGTTGTCTGGAGAAGGGGTTGCTCAGGCTCTTTCAAGAGAAGAAGGGCAATGGGGTGGCTGGATTGTGCTTGAAGGGGCTGCTGAAGACCTGACCTATGCAAAAGCATAGAGAAAGGTGCTCTGCCAGGCCTGGGGCAAGTCTTTCTTTCTCCTGCTCAGGGCAGCTGCTCTTGAAATGGTCTGGCAAGCACACCATGTGCTGGGGTTTGATATCTTGAGGGCTGATTGCTCAGTTATCCAACATGCAGCCTTTAGGCTACTGTTGTGACCTCTGAAGTCTGGCAACAGGGATTGCTCTGGAAGTTAATTATGTCTTTGTGCTGCTCTTAAAACCTGTCACTCGTCAAATCTGCAGCATAGAAGTACAAACTGCTTAGGAGAGGAGAAAATGAGCAAAGGACCAGGCTGCCACCACTTAGTGGATTTTTGCCTTGTGCACAGTTGTCTCTGTGTGTGCTCAGAGTCCCTGAGTCATGTCCAAGATCTGAAATAGGAGGTGAAATGGCTTCAGACTATGAAGATGTGTAGGATTCTGTCTCCTTTAATAGCTTTTAAACAGCAGCTCCACATCCCCTAACTGATTGATGGCCAGTTGAAAGTAGCTGATGTGGTACCAGTGTCAAGCGTGAGCTGGGTGTTTTGCTACAAAAAAAGCTTGTGGGTAGAAGCTTTTCACCAGAAAGTGGACAGCTGTGCCTGAGTGCTGCTTTGTCCAGCATCAGAGACTGAGTTCAGAGGGGTGGTCAGTGCCACACAGCAGCATGGAATGGCTTGAGCAATCACCTGTGGGGTGTATTGGGACCTTGAGATGCCGGATGATGGTGGCAGAGAAGATATGTGGGTGTCCTGAGGCAAGGATGAAGGTAGCAAGCTAGTGCCAGCCTAGAGTTATTTGGAGACCTAGTTTAAAATCACCCTGACCTCTGAGCACCTTAGTCTTGATAAAGAAAACAGAGCTTATCACATATGGGTAGCAAAAAGGCTGTTTCCAAGAGGCATGAGTCATTTCTGGAACACTAATGCTTGTAACTTCCAG
Organism: Urocolius indicus; assembly: GCA_013401255.1. NCBI lineage: Eukaryota > Metazoa > Chordata > Aves > Coliiformes > Coliidae > Urocolius > Urocolius indicus. The sequence goes on from WBNH01004890.1 coordinate 19,215, forward strand.
CCCTTTGTTCCTGCTGATGGCTCCGTGCTCTGGGTCGTTCTGGCTCTGGATGCTGCAGCAGCTTGTGCCCATCCCTCCTGAATGCACCCACCTGAAGCCCAAATGCTCCCTGCAATAAGACTGGAATAAAACTGTCTTGGAAGGCAATATCTCCAGGGAGGAAAGCTCAGCATGTAGGTATGAGCTGGTGCCTTCTTGATGGGGAGCGTCAGCACAGGACTCAATGTCAGGTCCAGGCTGACAGCTCAGCTTTCTGTCTGCTTGCATCTCTGCATTTGTCCAGCCTGACCATGAGAATTGTCTTACCCACTAGCACAGCAGAGATTTATTATGTATCTGGTGCTCTGGTAATAAAAAGAACATAAGTCATCTTTCCAAAGTGATGATCTTGCTATAAATAGAGAATCCAGCTGCTTGCATTGAATGGCATCAAAGAAAATCACAGGAGCAGCTCTTAGGCAGAATGAAGTGGATTCTGGCTGCTTTCTCCAAAGGGGATTTCGTGACAGCTGAGGTGTGTGAAAGCAATGCTTGAGAGCTTGTGCAGCGTGTGACATGTTCAGTGGGAGCAGGTGAGGTGGTTGGGAGCCTGCTCTGTGCCTTCCTGCCTCCTCACCATGGAGCAGGATGAGGAGTCACTAAATGCAGGGTTGCTTTACTGCTTGTCAATAAAGCTCTTCAGGACAAGGCACTTGAAACCTCCCCTGCTAGGAGGAGGTGAGCTGGTTCTGGGCTCCTGCTCAGGAGCTGCAGCAGTGCTAAATCATTGGGAGGTGTCTCAGCAAATTCCAGCTGCTGACTTGTGAGTTCAGTGCCCAGAGCAGCAGGACGGACAGGCCCTAGTGCTTGTCCCCCATGCTCTTGTCTCTTCTCCTCTGCATACTTCAGCCCCTCACACTGAAACTGTTATTTTCAGCATGGCTGAGCAGTCCTGAACATGCTGCTTTAGTCCTTCTCAGTGCCTTGGAGGCAGAAGCTTACTTAGGACACGTGCTGAATCCTTTTAGCCCTGGGTGTGTGTGGTGTCTAGACTGGCACAGACCTTTTCATGGCTGACCGGGTGCTGAGTGCTTTGCTCCTCTCTGAGGATGGGCAGTGGGTGCTGGGCAGCTCATGCCCAGGAGCATCCCTTGATCCCCAAGATCCCCACCTCCTCTGCCAAGCATCTGTGTTGCATCTGCAGGGCTGCCCATGGCTCAGGAGACCAGGAGGGCTGTGTCAGGCTGTGTTGTGGGGTGACAGCGAGGATCTGCCAAAATGAGCATCATCCAGCAGGACTAGTTATAACCGTAACTCCTGCACAAATGTATCTGAGAGTCTCAGAAGAAAATGAGTGTGACTCAGTTCTGCAGCAGAGTCTGGCCCACAGGAGCCCTTGTGCTCTGCTCTTACAGTAAGCCTGTTAAGCATGATTTTCCAGAACTCTTTGAAGCCTTTATTTAGAGAGAGCCTGAAAAAGGGAGTAGGCTCTGGTGAATCAACTTCTTTGTGGCAAGTAGAGAAACCTGATCAGTTGGCTGTTTATCTGCCTGGAGTGGCTTTTGCACCTAGTACGGAGGGGTGATGCTCCTGTGGTGGAGCAGGGGGGCTGTCTGGCAGGGGGAGAGCTCATTGAACCTGCTCCTAGGTGTGGGAAGAACAGAGTGGAGCTGGCAGGGGTTGCAACCAGAGGTGTGTTCCCAGGACATCAGAGAGTTCCAGGCCTCCCTGGCTGCTCCTTGTGTTGTCGGTGAAACTCTGGCTTGTTCTGCCAGCAAGGTGGGACTGAGGTGCCTGGCTTTGCACTTGCTGGGAAAGAACAATCAAGTTTGTTAATGAGTTTCAAAGGGCAGTTTGTAACAGTGTGTGTGGACCTGACTGGTCTTAAAGCACCCAGCAAATAGCTCCTAGGACCTGCTGTGCTGTGTGTTAGGCTGTGGTGGGGTTTCTTGCTTGGTTCTTCCTTTTTTTAGTCAAGTATACCAGAATATCTTCACTGTCCTACCTAAAGTAGTGTTAAGTGTTGGGTGGGAACCTATTTCAGTTTGGGCAAACTAAATAAAGAGATTCCTCTCTCATGTTTCAGTGCTGCTGGGGCTGAGGAAGGGTGGCTGCAGTCCCTGAAGTGTTGAGTACTGGCAGGTCCTGATGCCCGTCAGCATTCCTGGTTCTGCTCCACTTGTCTGGCTGTAGGTTGGGCATCTGGGCTTGCATTCCCCCTCCCACAGGGCCCTTTGAGGGGTGAAGTACTGAAGATTAAGCTACTCTGACTGCTGATGTTCGGCCTTGTTTTGCTTTGAGACTGCAGACTGCTTCAGTTCAGGTTGCTGAGGACTCAAAAAAGCAAGTTTCGGTTGCCCAGGACCCCTTGAAAAGGCAGCAGTAAATTAAGACCTGGCTTGTGCAGGGGATCATGAGTAAAACTCCTCTGGATCTCCCCGAGATCCTAAAACATGAGCTGTTCCTGTACCAAGCTGGCAGCATCAGCCACTCAGAGATGCTGGTGCTGGCAGGCAGCTGACAGCCCCACAGAGCTGCTCCAGGCAGCAGGACAAGGAGGGGGATGAGGAGCTGGACTATATGGAGCTGTACCAAGCTCTGTGCAAAAAGACACCCAGATAGTGACAAAAGTCATGTTGCTTGAGTAACAAGCTGAGCTGCTTTTATCCAATGTGTGACTGTTGCTGCAAGCCTTGCTTGGAGCTGGGTCCCATCCTAGTAAAGCACAGACGGCTCTCATGGATGGGGTGAACAGAAGCAAGTCTGAAGCATAGCTGTAGAGGAGCAGCAGGCATGCTGTTCTCCAAGCAGCTCAGAGGTTCTCCCTCTGACTTTCTGTCCAGAGATATAAAAAAGAAAGAAGTGTCTTGAGGCTGAAAGTTGGCTTCACACACCAGAGCAGTGGAAGATCCATGTGAAACGCTGCCTCTGTCTTCTTCAGCCTTCTGCTCCTCTTCATCCTCTCTGCATTTTCCCTCTGATACTCAGAGGGATGGATATTAGGGGAGGAGGCTGTGAATGCTGGCAGTGCAGCTGAGGTGGGTGGCTGGCATGGAGATATTCCTAGTGAGCTGAGCTATCTTCCTCTCTCTGCCAAATGCTGTGTTTCCTGCAGTGCCTCCTGTGCTGCTGTCTGATCTGGCTGTTCCCAGCACGCAGGGGCACCTGCAGTTGCCATCCTGGCTGGGGAGGAAGAGGCTGGTCCCTTGGTGTGCTGTGATGGTGTGCAGTCACTCTCCTTGCACCAGGACCCGAGGGCTGGCGTCACTGAGTCCTGCTCCATGAGTGGCACCAGGCATCATGTGGAGCACTTCTGCTGGGCCATGCTGCCTGTTTATGATGGAGCAAGAGTTTGGGCTTCCAAAGCTGGTCTGAGGTACAACTTTCCCTACTCCTTATGTCTAGAATCATGGAATCATTTTGGTTGCAAAAGCCCTTGAAGCTGCTGCAGTCCCAGCCCTGCCCTCACCCTGCCCAGCCCAGCACTGACCCACAGCCCTCAGCACCTCAGCCCCACAGCTTTGAGTTCTCTCCAGGGCTGGGCACTGCCCCAGCTCCCTGGGCAGCCTGGCACAGGGGCTGACACCCCTCAGCAGCAATAGTTGTGTGGCTGTATGTCCCTGCCAAGCCACCTGCACAGACTCTGTGCTGCTGGCTCTTATGGTGCAGCCCACTCTGCACTTGTATGCTCTCAAGTCAGAGTAACTCCATTCTTTGTCTGTTCCCAGGCCATTAGGGTGGCACAGCACTGGGACCTACATCAATCTAAAGCTTAAAAAAACCCACCACAAACTCATCCTTTCTTTGCAAGAGGCAGTTTTGGAGAAACAAGATGCTGGGGGAATCCCTTCTGGAGCACGTTGGGTGAGCACTGAGGTGGCTGTGTTGGGGTGAAAGGATGAACTTAGTCCCTGCATGTAGATGCTTTGGCATATTGTGTCTGTTGCTGGGGAGCTGCAGTTGCCTTTGGCAGATCCAAGGCACAGACTTTGTGGCATGTGGCTGTCCTCCTCCCTCAGCCCACGTGCCCTTGTTGGCTGCTGAGTGTCCCCCCCGCAGCCTCACATGTGCAAAGACAGGCTTGTTAAATGTGCTCTACTGGGGATTTCATTCCAGATGTTTGAGATGACCCCTTTCCTCTGAGGGCAGGCAGCGTGCTGATAAAACAGTGGGAGGTTATAAATAAACCTGTCAGCTCTACAAGGCAGAAGAGCCTTTGGTTCCAACCCGAGCTTGTTCTAAACAGGAGCCTAAGAGTTTGCTTTCTTCTCTTGTGATGTTCATTGACCCTGATTTTGAGGAGGAGCTGGCAAATGGAGGTTTTCCTATTGCTCTCAACCTGGTGGAAGAGTGTTCTTGCAGAGGGGAGAGGATCAGCTGGCCTGGGGAAGCTCTCTTGCTTTTCTACAGGCACATAGCTGCCCAGTCTCCCTTTGCAGACTTTGCAGACAGCATACCTGCTTGTGCTGGTCAGGACTCGGGCTACAGTAACTCGTGCATAGCCAAAATAATGGCTGTGGGTCCCTCTGCCCGTGTAGCAGAGCTGTCTCTCAGCTGTTGTTGCTGCAGGTGGAGGATTTACAGGCTGCAGTGAGCTGCTCTGGCCTTCCTGCAGCCTGGCCTGTGTGGAGTGGGTCTGGGCTTTCTTGCAGGTTGTGTGGGAGACCCTGCTGGGCCCTCCTGCCTTAGTCTCACAGCAGGAATACAGCCTTGAGGCTACAGCCAGGGAGAAGGGGCACTTATGGCCCTTAGGATGAGCTTTGCTGAGCTTGGGCTGGCTCTGCTGTCCTGAAAATCAGCTCAGTGAAAAGTCAGGAAAGTAGGGACTGTCCCTTCCACTGCTGGGAGAGATTGGGCTGCTGCAGCCTTTTGCAGGGCACAAAGGGCAAATGCCAGCCTGGGGAAGGAGGGGCTGAGCAGCAGATCTTGCTGCTGGAGGCTGAGTGATGCTATAGCTTGTGCCACTGCAGAGAGGGCTGCAGGCTGGTCCTGAGCCCCAGCTGGGCTCATGTGGTGGGAGCATCACCCACCAGCAGCAGCACAGGGACACAGGCAGGTCAAACTGTAGTAAGGACTCAGTGTTTCCCTGTGAGCCTGTCCACAGCCTGAGAGCAGTGGGCTGTGCTGGATGTGCTGACAGGCTGTGGGAGGGGGGATATCCCCCTGGGTCACAGGGAGCAGCAGCTCAGCGAGTCCTCCATGTGCTGGAGGCTGCTGCTGGTGTGGGAGATGCTGCTCCACACAGCAGCTCCTGACAGGTCACCTCCCAGGGACTGGCTGTGGGCTTAGGTTTGGATTTGAATTGAGATGGAAAGCATCAACTACTGTTCTAGACAACTCCTCTCCTTCCACATTAGAGGCTGAGTCTCCCTCCTGCCCCTGTGCTGGGCTCTGGGGAAAGAAGACAAAAACTTCCCCAGACAGTGCTTAACCTCCTGACAACCCTCCGCTGCCTCCAGCATTCTGCCCTTGCCTCGCTGGCTTCTGAAGTGCCCAAGACTGTTTGTGTCTCAAGAACTGACAGGATGGACGCAGAATGATGGGGACAGCTGAAAATTAATTAGGAGCTGTTGATTTAATGAGTAGTGTCTCAGTATATTCATGCATGAGGGCTGAGTGCTGAGGGAGTAGCATGTCTTGTGAGCTTCCAGCCTTCCTGCTTAGAGGCCATGAGCTCTTTGTGTCTCAGGTTGTGCTGCTATATTTCTGTGCAAAGGCCTCATCCTGCCCTTCTTTGAGGTCTCAGCCTCCTTGGTGTCCTCTTCATGAAGTTTTTCTAGGAATGACCCAGTCTCTACAAACTGTTTGAGAGTAATTTGCTCTTTCTGTGGGTCTTTGCTCGTCTGTGGTCCCAGACTTCCCATTTTCCCAGCACCATCTGGTCCCGCTTTGCTGCCAGAGTGGATAACCCCAAACTTGTGACCTTTGTTGAACCTAGAGGTTTCACTCCAAAGTAGAGCTGTGGTGCTGTGTGTCAAGTTGGCCTCCTGCTCTACTATGGCAGCCCAGGACAGATCCACACTGCCATCAGATGGGCAGTGACTGGGCTCAGGGTGATCCATCTCCCTCTTCTCCTGGGGCTGTTTCTGTCCCCTCAGGCATGCAGTGCTAGGAGCTCATGGGATGCTCCTGGTCCCTGCAGCTCTGGGCAGAGAGACAGCAGCTTGAGGGATGCTAATGAAATGATATCTGCCTGCCATGTGGGCAGGCAACGGGGAGGGATGAGGAAAGGAGACTCTGGCTTTCCATGAAATGAAGACTTCTCTGATGCAGGCTTGCTCACTCCCACAGTGCTTTCTCCCCATCTGCTCCCCTGTTACCTGGATCCAGGCATGCCCAAGCTTTCCAAAGGCCATTTCAGGCCCCAGTACCCTCTGGGCCTGGTACAAATGCATGCCCCAGGCCCTTGTGCAAACACACAGGATGGCTTTGCCATCTATCTCATCTCCTGCTCACAGGGCTGGTGGGCACCCCCTTCCCTGGCTGCAGCCTTGAGGTCCAGCACAGACCAAGGTCTCACCCTCAGCTGGCAAAGACCTCAGGCTGTTCCAGCTGTCACTTCAGCCAGCCCTGCAGAGGAAGGGCCATGTCAGGATGGTCTGTTTGTCCTTGTAAGCCACTGCTAAATGCAGCAGCCACCTGCTGCAACTGTTTGCTGCTTCTCCTCTCCACCCCAGAAGGCACAAGCTGTCTCCTTCCCTCTGCCACTGCCTGTTGCCTGTGCCTGTTGCAGTGGATGTGTGACAAGACAGAACCTGAAGCTGGAGCAGGTCACTTGGGACTGGAGCTGGCTTGCTAAGTGCAGGGTGGCTGATGAAACTCTGCTTGCTCAGTGTGTGACTGGATTTTAGCAGGAAGGACGTGTATATACAACCTGCCACTGGCAGGGCAGGGGGATGTGTGTCCTCTGCTTCCCCTTTGCCTGAGATGCCACAGCAGCTCACTCGAGGAGGGCAGCTCACTGGCTCACCAGGAAAAGTACTTAGAAGTCTGTGGCTGCTCTCCTTAAATCACCTTGGAAGAAGGCAGACATGCCCAGCTCTTGGCATCTCTATTTTTACTTGGTGCACAGATAGATATGACAGAGCTGTCTCCTTTGATTTCCAGCCTTCAGCGCCTTGCTAAAGATGTGTCTGGCTGGATGTGGAGCTGCCCACGTCCCTGGATCCCTGGGGGACTGCAAGAGTGAAGGGCTCTTGTCTTCTGCATGGCTTTGGAATTCATTTGTTCTCTGCTTTCTGCCCTTTGTCTCCCCTTCCACATCCCTTAGAGGTTTGAGACCTTTGTTTCCCCCCTCCCTTCCTTGTATTTGTTCAAAGCAGCCTGGGTAAACAGGGAGCAGCAGCCTGGGAACTGGGGCCACTGGTAGCACTGGATTCCAGGGCCATTTTTAATAGGTTTCCAATAACTGGAACTGGCCTGTTGTGACGTACAAACTGTTCTTATTTGCTCTCTCTGCAACTTGGCATGGAAATTTCCTTGGAAAGGCTCAGATTGTGCACTTTTCTTCCTGACAGCCAGACTGACAAGCTTTGCACCTCAGCTGCTCCAGTGGCAGCAGCTCAGCCTGACCTGTCTCACTGGTGCTGGTTTTGCCTTGCAGCTGCCCCCAGCACCACCTGCTTCTCCTTCTTCTCCCCAGGTATCTTCCTCTGTCCATGGTGTGCTCATGGAGAGGCTCATTTCATGCTTAACTGCTCCAAAACCTGGTTAAGAGTAAGAAAAATGGTTTGACCTGTTGAACCAAGGGCCTCTGAAACCTCCTGGAGGGAGTTTCTCTGTTGCTGTGACATTCTCTTGAAGCTTTTCATCCTGAAATGCTGCTTTCTGCCCTTTTGGTCACCCTCCTGCACCCAGAACAGCAGCCCCAGGATGTGTGATGGTCAGGAACAGGACTGGAGAGGGCTGCCCTCAGTGGGGATGCAACACTGGTACCTCTGAGAGCCCTGCAGCTCTCCTTGCTGGAAACTGTCCTTTCTCTGTAGGCACAGGCTGGCTGTGGCCATGCCAGTTGGGATGGTGGTGGTGAATTCAGAATCCTTGGAGCTGGCAGCTCCTATGCCTGTGATGGAGAACTCCTTACCTAGCTGCAGTGAGGCTTTTAGACACAGCCCCTAGTGATGGCTTGCACAGGGGTTCACCACCTCAGCAGGGACCACCAGCCAAGCTTTGGCTCTGAGTGTCAGGCTGCAAACCCACTGGCTTTGGTTCTGAGTCTGTGCTGTGGGGAGATGGGCCATAACATGTATGTGCTTGCACATGCCCACCCACCTGCCTCCCAGGAGCAGGAGTGCCTCAGCACTGCAATGCAGCAAGTGGGCTTGAGCTGAAGACCATCATCCTCCTGTCTGAGTGCTGCAGCAGATGGTGGTGATCTATAAACTTCTGTGGTGGAGGCTGAGGGGGAGCCTGTTCAGGGGCTGTTTTGCCTGAAGGATGTGACTGTTCTGCAGTGCCTGGTTGGGCTTTTCTCACTTGCACCTCCCTTGTGAAAACGTGGGAGTGGAGCCACTGAGTCTGGGCTTGATTTGACTTGAGCCATCTGAGTTATCTGGGCTAACTCGGAGTGGGACAGGCTTGTTGTGAGCCCAGAGAATCAGAGTCATTTGGGTTGGAAAAAACCCTTTAGGCTCCTGCAGTCCCAGCCCTGCCCTCACCCTGCCCAGCCCAGCACTGACCCACAGCCCTCAGCACCTCAGCCCCACGGCTTTGAGATCCCTCCAGGGCTGGGCACTGCCCCAGCTCCCTGGGCAGCCTGGCACAGGGGCTGACACCCCTCTCAGGGAAACAGTTCTGCCTCAGCTCCAACCTCAACCTCCCCTGGTGCTACTTGAGGCTGTTTCCTCGTGTCCTCAGAGATGTGGCAATATGTCCAAGGTGGGAGCAGGAAAGCTGGCACTGACATATGGGTAGGCAGGATGCCACCCTGCTGCTTCTGATGCTGAAACCCCTGCCTGGTTTTGACTCTGCTGTCTGGTGAAAGAGAGGATTGACTGTCACCTGAGGGTGTGCCGGGGGTTAGGTGTGATGGTCTGCTTGGGGAGGAGACCTGTATCTGCTCGGAACAGGGCAGCTCCCACTGTGGGTTGTGCTCTCCTGCTCATCCCTGCCTTTGAAGTGCTGATACACATCACAGATGGCAAACAAATGAGGTGACATGTCAGCTTTGCTGCTGTGTTGGTGTTTTAGTTCATGAGAGTTGGCATCTGGAGCTGCTTATCCTTTGCCCTTGAGTATAAAACAACACTTTGCAATGGGCTTTAAAGGTATGGCAGGAGCTCTGATGGGGGGAGGCTGCTCTTCTAGAAACTTCAAGTCTGAGGAATCCATTTCACCTGCATGCATGTAGCTGAGAGCTATGCTGCTCCCCTGCAGAGAGGGCTGGATTTGGCTCTCTTTCCACCCTGTCTTGAGGTCATGCTGCCCAGGCAGGGGCTCTGGAGAGCAGATTGAGGTGGTTGCAAGCAGCAGCATCACTTGCAGCCCTTGGTGTTGAGATAGGTGGGTGGAGGTGGTGGGATCAGCGTGGCTGAGAAGGCTTCTGGAGAGGAGAGGGGAGGGGAGAGCACCTGAGCCAACACAAATTGGCCATCTGCCTCCAGGGAGAAACACAGCTTGAATACAGGGGAGCAGATGGGTGAAACAGGATAAGAGTCTATCTGGTAGTTCCTACCACCTTCCTGCCAGCAGAACTGTTCACCTGGCAAATGCAGTGAGGGAGTTCAGGGGGATCCGTTAAAGCAGTTGCAAAACCTGGTGAGAATCAGGACAGGAGAAGTTCAGGCTGGGACAACCCTGAAGGCCCAGTGTGTGCCACGATAGGTCTGGCTGTCATCCTCCCTGCATGGGGGTAGCGCTGCAGCTCATCTCCTGCTGTGCATCAAGGCCAGTCTGTCATGTTTGTCTGTCTCTGTGCTCCAGTGTTGACATCAGAGCTTGATTTCAACCTGCTGTGCACTGGCCAAGGCTAACTGCAGACATCCGAAAGCCACGTTTGGGGTAAGCTCTGGGGTGGCTTTCCCAAGGCACCAAGGCAAGACACAAACATAGGTCAAATTACTCTCCTTGCTTTGGGAGGGTCAGATGGCATCTCAGATGCTTCCAGAGCTTGCTGTGTGGCTTTGCTGTGAGCCCTTTGTCTCTGACAGGAGGAGGAAACCGCTCACTTGAAGTGGTGTCTGGCTGCTGAAGAAGCAACATGCTTATCAACATGATTGCAGGTCTTGATACAGGACAAGTGTTAATGGGCAAAGCATTTCTGCTGCAGTCCTTTGAAGTAGAGACTGCCTCCAGGACATGGGAGCAGGCTGCTGGGGCTCCCAGGGCTGGGCATGTCCTGTGAGAGTGGAGGGGCTGTGGACTCAAGCAGCAGCTGAGTTCAGGCTGTGCTGGGGAGTCTAGCTCTACTGCTGCTGCTGCAGACAGGGCTGTACACCTTGTTTAGTTGGATAACTTGTGAGCTGCCCAGATGGGCTTGTGGAGGCTCCTTCTCTGGAGACATCCCAACCCAGCTGGATGAGTCCCTGTGTGCCCTGCTCTAGGTGCTGCTGCTCTGGCAGGGGGGTTGCACTGGATGAGTTTTCCAGGTTCCTTCCAGCCCTTCAGATTCTGTGATGCTGTGAATGTGTCCCTCCTCCCAGGGATGGCAGGATCCTCTGCAGCATGCCCAGCTCCTTGTGAGGTGGGAGGCAGCAGAGCCCTCTGCCACTCCCCCCTTGCTGGAAAGGGACACCTGGGTGTAGAGGAGAACATCACTGACACAGAGGTCTGTGCTGTCAGCCTGGGCTGGTGCACACACTGGGAAGGGGATATTGCTTCATTTGAAAGAAAACTAGGGATTACCTCTCAGGGTAATCACTGCTGTTATGGGCTTTTGCAGTGCAAGGAGGGCAGCTCGAGGACTTCAGTGGTGCCAGTGTGCAGTAGTGCTGACAATTCTGAAAGGAGAGCATGACCCCATTCCTTTGCTCCATTTTTCTCCCCTCTCTGTGTTCTCATGCTCCTGCACAAGCCCACAGACAGTACCTGAAGCAAGTCTGAAGCTGAGGTTTTTGCCTTCTCCCAGTGCTTATGTGTGTTCCTTCTCTCCACAGCCATCAAGGTGAGCTGTGTTGGATCCGGTGGGGTGTCTAACAAGATCAATGACACAGCATGGACTGTGGAGGAGCAGTACTTTAACAGCACACTGTCTCTGGCAGACAAAGGTAAGGTCCCCAAAGACTCTTGGTGGAGATCTGTGACTCCAGGTGGTCTGTGGAAATGTATCACCAAGTGTTCACCATCATCTCCATGTGAAATACCCCTTCACAGGCAGCCTTGGCCTGTGCACGGGGGATAGAAGCCAATACTAGAGACTACAAGAGCTTAGAATGAGCTGTGCAGAGAGGCATCCTGAATAGCTGCAGAACTTGGCAGACACCCTGCAAGCACTGCTTGCATCCTCTGGCCCCTGGCTGCCTGAAACAGAGCTGCCAGCAGTGACTTCTCCCCTGTTTCAAGGCCCTGTGGTTCACTCTGCTCCACTTGCTATGTTTGTTGTCTGTGGCAGTCACAGAACACTGATCAAAGCTGGTCAGTAGAAGCCAGTTGCAGGCCAGGAGTAGTTTGCACTGAAAGGGATGTGGAGGTGTCACTTGTCCTTCAAGAGGAACCTTGAGAGCGTGGCAGGAGCAGCCTAAGCCAGTCACCACCACAGCCCCTGCAAGCTGAGATGCCCAGAGACAGCGAGGGGTTGTGTGATCCTGTGGGGTAAAGTGACACCAGCAGCCTCTGGGGAATCTGGGCTGCAATGAATGCTGCCTTTCTGCTGTTAAATAGGTCAGCCTTACCACAAATAATTCATGCTGTGCCCTGGCTCCTCTTGAAATCAAGACCTGCCAGTATTCACCTGCTGAAGGCAGTGTCTGTAGCAATAACTGTAACGTGGCCAAAGCCCTGGGTAGCAGGAGCTCAGCCCTCTCTCCTTGTTTATCTAATAACAGGAAGAGGGTGAAACTGAAGTGGCAGTTTCTGCTAGCTCAGCAGTTTTTCATGCAGGGCTTTTAGTGTCGAGGGGAGACTGACTTCATCCTCCCAGCAACTGGCAAGAGTGCTGCGTGCTCTCAGGTCCTGGAGAAGGGAGGGACAGCTGGCTGGTTCAACTCTTGGCTTGTAGCCTGGGGGCTGCAGTTGGAGGTAAACTGCCTGGGAGGGCAATGAGAAACGTTCCTGCCTAATTTTGGCTGCAGCTCTGAGCACAGCCAGAGTGCCCAGCTGTGAATGTCAGGGCAGCAAAATCCCAGAGGCTTGATAAGGTGCTGCAGGCTGTTGAGTTTAGATGACTTGGGAGCTGGAGGCTGGGAATGATTGTTCAGGTCTACAGAGCTTTAAATCTGTTCCTGCACTGAAAAACAAATGCACCTTCCAGCTTTTGTTTCTTCTATTTACTGAGTCAAGGGAGAGCTGTGATCCTGTGGTCCTGGCAAAAGTGTGCCAGAGGTGGGTGTGCTGCTGTTGGTTCTGCAGCCCCTGGGGGACTCTGATAGCTCCTTTGATAGTTGGTTCTTGTGAGATTGCCCTTGGGAACCATTCCCTTGATAACTAGGACTAGTGTGGAAGGGTGGCAGGAAAATGCCTTGATGGCTACATGCTTTTGTGGCTCTGACACATCCCCTTTGAGAGCCTGAATTCCAAAGATGGCCAACATGTGGCTTCTCTAGTTCTTAAACTGTTCTTGAGAAGTCCTGGTCTCTTGGCTTATCACTTTGTGGGACCCACACTCTGGCATTGTGCTGCTGCTGCACTGTGCATTGGCAAAGTGCTGCAAAGTGCCAGCCTGAGATCTGAGTGGGCTGGGCTGGGAACAAAGCAGGGCAGCCAAAGTCTTCCACAGCTCCAGGCAAGTGAGACAAGAAGTGGTGGTGCATAACTCCAGAGATGGGTCACACTAAAGGGAAAAATCTGGCCTGTAGAGTCCTGTGCTGGAAAGCTGAGGTGTGTTGCAGTGCCATTGCTGCTCTTTCTTGCAAACCTACAGTGCAGTTGCGGAAAAGCCTGGCCTCAGTTACCAGCAATCGATCTGGAGCTGTGTGCCAGGCACTTGCACTCACTGGCCTGTGCTGGACTGCTTTTTGTGTCAAAACTCACAAGCCCTGGGAGCTCTGAGCCTCTGGCTCCTAGCTGCAGGGAGGCAGATAGGGAGAGGTGGTCAGTCCCTGTTTGTGGGATCCCAGCCAAGGGCTGTGCTCATGGGGGATTTACTCTGAGGGACTGGTACAAGCTCAGGGGTTGCTGCCCTACACTTTGCTGTGTTTGTCCCATGCTGTGAGGATGCAGGGGAGTGAGGGATGGGGTGTGGGTGGGAGAGGGCAGTGACAGTGCTGCCTTTGGACCCCTTCAGCAGAGGCAGCTTTGAGTGTGTCCCTTGCAGCTGCTGCACTGGCCTGTGCAGATATGGAAACAAAAGCCCTGGGGCTGGCACTGCTCCAGCCTGGGGCCAGGGAAGTGAGATAACTGCTGTCACAGCCCTCAGCAGCTGTGTGTCCAGGCTCTGGGGGAAGCCAGGCTGCCTCTCCAGAGCTCTGGCTCTATCTGTCTGTCTGTCTCCTCCTTTGCTGGGGCCACTGGCAGCGTGGCCCTGGCACGGCACAGCCCTGGGCCAGGCAGCGGCTGGGGTTTGCCAGGGGAGCTGTGCACTGGCCTCATGGGCAGGGGCAGGGCCTCCATGCTGACTCAGCCATGGTGTTTTTAGACTCCCCAGGAATAGCTCTCAGCTATTCCTGAACAGTGTGTGGAGGAGCTGCAGGCAGACAGACAGACAGACTGTGCTTTGGTGCCTGCTGTGCCCAAAGCAGAGCTGTCCCTTCCCCTGGTGCTCTGGCTGAGAGTGTTTGGTGGGGATGGGACAGCTCTAGTGTGTGGCAGCAGAGTGTTGGGCTGCTCTGGGCAGGCACACACAGTGCTCCTGGGTGTCCCTGCAGCTCTGACACCAGGCTGGAAGGGAGAGTACCCAAAGGGGGGGTGTCAGGAGGATGGGGTGACACTTTTTTTTTTTTTTCCATGTCAGGACAAGGGGTGATGGGCACAAGCTGGAACACAAAAAGTTCCCCTTAAACACCAGGAGCAAGTCCTTTGGTGCTGAGGTGAGGGAGCCCTGGCCCAGGCTGCCCAGGGAGGGTGTGGAGGCTCCTTCTCAGGAGGTTTCCAACCCCACCTGGACACGTTCCTGTGCCCCCTGAGCCAGGGGAACCTGCTTGAGCAGGGAGTTGAGCTGGAGTAGCTGTAGAAGTCTCTTCCAACCCCCACCATTCTGTGTTTCTATGACCTCCAAAGGAGCCTGGGGCCAGCCCCCAGCACAGCTCCTTGCCCTGGCCCATGTCAGACAGCAGCAGGGCAAAAGCAGCGAGTGCCACGAGCAGAGATCACTGTGGCCATGGACAAACACTGCAGTGGTGTGTGGGACAGTCCTGCCACCCCCCTGGGCTGAAAAAGTATCTGTTCCTTCAGCTGAAGGGTTGGCTGTGCCCGTCTTTCCCTCTTACACCCTGAAAAGCCAACAGCAGGAGGGAGGGCAGTGGTTCTGTGGGGGCTGCCTTTCTGCCCTGCTGCATCAGCATCTTGCCACAAAGGGGGATGTCCCCTGAGGCAACACAAATGCCAAATGAATGGAGGAAGGGAAGAATTTGCTTCTTCTTCAGAGGACTTTTCTGTTCCTGTGTTCCCCTCCCTGTGCAGCAATACCATTACCACTCCTTTTTAGCCTGTGCAGTGAAACAAAAAGGCAAAGGAGAGCAGCATGTCACTGCTGAGGGATGAGCTGGCAGGCAGACTGCCCTGGGCAGAGGGGGATGTCAGGCTCTCTGCTGGCACCATCCCCTGTGCTCTTGCAGAGGGCTCATCCAGCTCAACAGGTTGATCCCAGGTGTCCCCAGGGCCACACAGCCCACATGTCACCATGTCCCTGCCCAGCAGCTCTGGCTCCAGTGGGGCTGCAGCAGTCCTGGCACCCCTGGGGCCAGTGCAGGGAGACAGCCTGGGCCTGAGAAACAACCCTCCTCATGCTCTCCCTTCCCACATCCTGAGCAGTAACAGATCTGTGCTCTTTGAGGACACGTAGGGGGATGGGGAGAGGAGATTTGCAGAACTATTGAGGCTCTGCTTGCTCTTTAAGCATCTGACTCCCACTTCTCCACCTACACACCTTTGCATTGAAATAAGTGAGGGGGCAGCTTGTCCTCTGCAGCATCAGCTGCTGTTTGTGTGACACGCTGGTGTGGGGGGTTTCTGAAAGGTGTACATTGTATGAGAAAGGAGACAAGCCTGGAAATAATCCAGATGCCTGCTTTGCAATGTAAGGCACTTACTTGGGACACTGGCTTCATCCTTAACTTCCCTTCTTGCTCTGCCTGGGAGCAGCAGCCGGGGTGCAGAGGGCTCAGCCTCGCTGCTGGAGCATCTGCAGGTTGGTGAGCAGCTGGGTGATGCACTTGGGCTTTTCCTTCAAACCTGCTGGAAACTGCAGAGCATCCCAGCTGTTGTGGAGCCCGTCACTGCTCTGCTTGCTGGAGGACACAGTTGCTGGGAAGGCTGCTCAGCCCACAGCTGCCTCTTGGCGAGACCAATGGCACTCTGGGGTGTACTACATGAGAGAGTGGTCAAGGGAGGTTCTGCTGCCCCTCTGCTCTGCCAGAGCTGCTGAGGCCTCATCTGGAGTCCTGTGGCCAGTGCTGGGCTCCCCAGCTGCAGAGGGACAGGGAACTGCTGCAGAGAGGCCAGTGCAGGGCCAGCAAGATGCTGAGGGGACTGGAGCATCTTCCTGCTGAGGAAAGGCTGTGGGACCTGGGGCTGTTCGGCCTGGAGAAGAGAAGGCTGAGCAACACTTGTAAGTACCCTAAAGGTGGGTGTCAGGAGGATGGGGCCAGACACTTGTTTTCTGTAGTGCCCAGTGACAGGACAAGAGCTGATGGAAAGAAGCTGGAACACAAACCATTCCACTTCAACACCAGGAGCACGTCCTTTGGTGCTGAGGTGAGGGAGCCCTGGCCCAGGCTGCCCAGGGAGGGTGTGGAGGCTCCTTCTCAGGAGGTTTCCAACCCCACCTGGACACGTTCCTGTGCCCCCTAAGCCAGAGGAACCTGCTTTAGCAGGGGCTGGGCTGGAGCAGCTCTAGAGATCTCTTCTAATCTCCACCATTCAGTGATTATTTACCTCCTGGAGGGGAAGCCAAGGGGGAAGTTGCTTTTCCTACAAGGTCTGAGTTTGACTTGGACCTCAACTGCTCCCTGGGGCTGTTTTTTCTCGGGTCCTCTTTTTGCAAATAAGTACAAGAAGAGAGAGAGAAGCCTTGCAACTGTGTGTGGGGGCTGCTGGGTTGCTGGAGGTGTCAGCAGTGCAAGAGATCAAGTACACCAGTTGCAGTGAGTACTAAATAGCACAGCCTGTGCCCGCTGCTCTTGGACACAGATACTTCTCTTGATCCAATATAAAGGAGTAATTGAGTTCTGCAGGGGCCTCTGGCTCCTCTTCACCTCCCCTGCTGCAGTTGTATTGAGAGGAGAGGAGCAGGTCCAGCATGTGCCTGTATCCACAGGCTCCTTTCTTTGGCCACGATGTCATCTCTGACTGCACACACAGCCCTTGCCTTCTGGATGGGCTGTGCATGCAAAGGCAGACTTTAGGGTTTTTTTTTTTTATTCCTTCCCTTTAAATCCTGCTTGTACCCAAGTTGAACCCATGCAGGGGGCTGGCTGTGTTTTCCAGCTGACCTTATTTTGGCAGCTCATTAGCCTAGCTGCAAGGCATTGCAGGGAACTCCTGGCTGCTCCACACACTTCCTCTGCTGGCACAGTTCTTGTGCAAAGAGCTAAAAAAGGGGCAGCTGTGCATCACCTCGTCCTTGAGGTGGTTCTCTACCTGCCTGGCACAACACCTTAATGGCCAACAGTTGGCAGAGGGTGACAGCCCTGTCTTCTAGTTGCACTTAAAAAGCTTGGTGACCTAATTAAGCAGGCACTGGGAGACTTGGGTGCCTTGTTCTGTGCTCAGGAATTGCTCTGTGAACAGCAGTGTGCACAGCTCCTGGGCAGCCCCTGGCCAGGGGACAGCAGGAGTGTCCTGGGCAGTGTGGGTATCCACAGACATGGGTATTACTGCCTGTGGGCAGTGGTGGCTGTTGGGGACATGCTGGTGCCAGCTCCTGGCTGCCCTGTGCTGCTGGGTTCAGCAGCAGTAACTGCAGCTCCAGCTCAGGAAAACCACATGGAAGGAGCAGCACTTGCCTTGGGTCACAGCAGGTTTCTCAGCACTTGCCCATTTGTTGCCTCAACAGTTAATCCTCAGAGGTTTTGCAGCGTTGCCATACTGACACGTTCTGCTAATTCATTGGAAGTGGCCCTGGAAAATGCTGATGCAGAGGTTTGTAAGCAGTGGAGCTTTTGCTCTTGCCTTAGTGCTGGGCTTGCTGGTGTGTTTTCTTCCTTTCTCTGTACCTGCCATGGTACAGAGAGTTTCCCCTTGGCAGCATTAACCATCTGGAGGCTGTCCCTGTGCTGCACAGCTGCTGTGGGCGAGTTGCTGCTTTGAACAGGAGCTTGGAGCCTGCTGGGGCCTCTGCTCCCTCACTGCCATGGGGCAGCTCAGCTCAGCTGAAGGGCTGCAAGACAGCCCAAGAGGTCTTATTGGAGCAGAACTAAGTTGAGCGTTTCCCATCAGGTTTGGCTCTGTGTGAGGGCAGGTGACTCTTCTGGCTGTCAGCAGCTTGCTCTGAGGCACCTGGATCTGCTGCAGGGCTGGCACCAGCAAATGTGCATCTTTACCCCTGAGGTGGAGTCCTTGTGCTGAAGCTGCAAGGGCCCAGCATCCCCTGAAGTGCCCTGGCACTGCCCATGTTAATGCTTCCCATCTGACATCCCTGGTGCAGCCTGCTGCCAGCAAGAAGAGCTTTGACCTTCTTGTTTACATCGAACAGTCACATTTCTGGGCTGCAAAGGCAGATGAGGAGAGACGGAGGAGGGCAAGCAGGGTGCTGACTGTCAGGACACAGTTCTTTCAGTGGCTGGGGAGCTGGTGTCCTGGAGCACAAGGCAGAGGCAGGGCTGCCTGAAAAGCACCTGAAAGCAAAACACCCTCTGCTTTCTGCATGGGGAGCCTCAAGAAGAGAGTGCTCGAGCTGGGCATCAGCAGCACTGACATCAGCCTAACTCAGCATGGTTGGAAGAGCTTGCCTTCCCTAGGGAGCAGGAGGACTGTTTTAAGGCAACAGGAGGACTATATTGCTCCAGGCAATGTCAGGGAGACCAGCAGGCCCCAGGTACCTTTGTGTGCTACATGATTTGGCCAGCACAGTTAATGCATCACTCAGTAAGTAGCCAGAGAAAAATTACCATATGCTCCAGCCTGCTGTTCCTCTGCTAGAACCAAAACAGATCTGTACTTGGAACGTGCAGCTTGTTCCTGCCCTGGAGCAGCAGCAGCAGGAGGGAGCAGAGCTGCTGCTGTCTGCTTTGGGGGTTCCAGGCAGCAGAGCTGGAGGTTGGGGCAGGAGCCTCATCTAAGCTGCTCTCAGGCTCCTGTCCATGGGGTCTGGGGACACCTTCCAGGCTCCTAGTTGTGGCTGTGGAGCAAATAGCAGCCTCCCCTTTAGGGGCTGGAGGGAGGGTAGCACAGAATGTTCCCCTTTTCCTCCCTCACATAGCCATTGAGGGAGCCTGGTGAGACAGAGGAGCACACTGCCATTGCCTGGCCCTGCAGACCCCTGTGTGCTCACCCCTGGGCCACTCTCCCAGCACATCAGCGTGTGAGATTTCACAGGGGTGAGTAACAAGCCTGGGCTGAGTCTGTTGTGTTTGTGCATCTGTGACCAAGCCATCTCCCAGCCCTCTCCTGGCTTCTCTTCCTTGTGTGGCCAGAGCAGAGCTGGGGAAGGGGCTGGAGCACAAAGGTGCTGGGGAGGGGCTGAGGGAATGAATGGGGGTGTTGAGGCTGGAGAAGATGAGGCTGAGGGCAGCCAGGAGCCCTCTCTGACACTCCCTGACAGGAGGCTGCAGGGAGCTGGGGGTCAGGCTCTGGCCAAGTAACCAGTGACAGAACAAGAGGAAAAGGCTTCAGGTTGTCTCAGGGGAGGTTGAGGCTGGAGCTGAGGCAGAACTGTTTCCCTGAGAGGGGTGTCAGCCCCTGTGCCAGGCTGCCCAGGGAGCTGGGGGAGTGCCCAGCCCTGGAGGGATCCCAAAGCCGTGGGGCTGAGGTGCTGAGGGCTGTGGGTCAGTGCTGGGCTGAGCAGGGTGTGGGCAAGGTGAGGGCAGGGCTGAGACTGCAGCAGCTCCAAGGGCTTTGCCAGCCATTAGGATTCGGTAATTCTGTGCTTGCTGTGGCCCTGGGCTGGGGGTCCTGGTTCTGTTGCAGTGATGGTCAGGCTCCCCCTGGCTCCCCAGGGATGGAGGGGCTGGGGCTGAGGGAGCCAACTGGGAAGAGGGGTTTGGCAGATGTCCCTGTGGTGGCTGCACTGGTGGATCTGGCCCCACTGGTGCTGTCAGACTGACTTGTTTGCACAGGCTACTAACCTGTGGAAACTGTAGAACAGCCCTGAAAAGCCCAGGAGGGACGCAACGGGCAGGACTCGGCGTCCTTATTCGTGGCTGGTTGGTTCCTCCTGAACCCCAGCCCTGCTCTGCTCTCCTGCCAGGGCAGAGGCTGCCAGAGCACCTTTGCCAGCCCTTGGCTGGCTGCTGGCAGGGCGGGATGTGGGCAGGCAGCTTCCCCTTGCTCTGAGGGATGATGGCTTTGAAGGGCTGGTAGTTTCCTCTGGCTGTTGGCTCCACCTGGGCAGGGGCCTGGCAACGGCAGCCAGGGAAGCTTCTCTGCTTGGAAAAAGCCTCCAAAGCCTTTCAGCAGCTGTGGTGGAGGAAGCTGCCCTTGGATCATTTGTTTACCAGTGTACAGACAGAGGTGTGGCTGTGTCGCCCCGTCACGGGTAGGTCAGTGTCACTGCGGCTTTGCACTGAGAGGGGAAACCTCTGTGAATCAGAGAAATGAGCATCTGCCCCCTGGGTGGGCTCAGGCAGCTCCAGCTCTGCACAGGCACCTCCTACAGCCCTGGAGAAAACCCTCATTTCTGCCTCTCCACTGTACATCAGGAATGGCCAGTGACAGGACAAGGGGCAATGGGGACAGGCTGGGACAGAAAAGGTTCCAAAGCAACACAAGGAAGAATTTGTTCCCTGTTGACGTGAGGGAGCCCTGGCAGGGGCTGCCCAGATGGGCTGTGGAGGCTCCTTCTCTGGAGACATCCCAACCCAGCTGGATGAGTTCCTGTGTGCCCTGCTCTAGGTGCTGCTGCTCTGGCAGGGGAGTTGCACTGGATGA
>WBNH01004890.1:40800-54148 GCA_013401255.1 Urocolius indicus
AGGAAGAATTTGTTCCCTGTTGACGTGAGGGAGCCCTGGCAGGGGCTGCCCAGATGGGCTGTGGAGGCTCCTTCTCTGGAGACATCCCAACCCAGCTGGATGAGTCCCTGTGTGCCCTGCTCTAGGTGCTGCTGCTCTGGCAGGGGGGTTGCACTGGATGAACTTTCCAGCTCCCTTCCAGCCCTTCAGATCCTGGGATTGTGTGACCGCAGGTGCCCCAAGTGCTGGTACAAGCAAGCAACCCCCTGTCCCAGTGTGGAGTGAGGGGGCTGAGCCATGAACAAGAGACTCCATTTCCCTACAGACAGATCTCTGCTGGACTGGGGGAAATCTCCAAGCTCATTCTCTGCACTGTGACAGCCCTTCTGCACCCTGAGTGTGTTGTTACTGCTCCTGCTCTCTGGGTTTGTTTTACCCAGACTCTCCAGGGCAGCAGCTCTTTTGCCTCCAGGAATTTTTAGGGAGGATGTTTCCAAGACTGTGTGGGGGTGGCCAATCTTTTCTGGCTGAGATCCTATCAGGAGGAAAGGCTGCTGCATGTCTGGCCCCACGGCAGAACCCTGCTAATCCAGCTGCTCTGCTGCATGAAGCCTTCCTCCAGGTATTTTTAGCTACATGTAAACTTCAGGAAAAGCTTTCTTGTAGCTGAGCACACTGTGCCCTTTGTTCAGCCTTCTGGGAACAGGGAGGTAATGGCTCAGGCTGGTGTCTTGCACAGCCCTGTCATAGAATCACAGAGTGGTGGGGGTGGGAAGGGCCCTGCAGAGCTGCTCCAGCCCCAGCCCCTGCTCAAGCAGGTTCCCCTGGCTCAAGGGGCACAGGAACGTGTCCAGGGGGGGTTGGAAACCTCCTGAGAAGGAGCCTCCACACCCTCCACACCCTGGGCAGCCTGGGCCAGGGTTCCCTCACCTCAGCACCAAAGGACTTGCTCCTGGTGTTTAAGGGGAACATTTTGTGTTTCAGCTTCATCCCATCACCCCTTGTCCTGGCACTGGGCACTAGAGAAAAAAAGTGTCACCCCATCCTCCTGACACCCACCTTTGGGTATTTTTAAGTGTTGCTGAGGTCCCCCCTCAGTCTCTTCTCCAGGCTGAACAGCCGCAGGTCCCACAGCCTTTCCTCAGCAGGAAGATGCTCCAGTCCCCTCAGCATCTTGCTGGCCCTGCACTGGCCTCTCTGCAGCAGTTCCCTGTCCCTCTGCAGCTGGAGAGCCCAGCACTGGACACAGGACTCCAGATGAGGCCTCAGCAGCTCTGGCAGAGCAGAGGGGCAGCAGAACCTCCCTGGCCCTGCTGCCCACACTCTTCGTAATAGACCCCAGTGTGCCATTGACCTTCTGGGCTTTTCCCCTGGTATTGTGTTGCCAAGCTGCTCAGGGGTATTGTAGCTGCTGCCTGGGGCTGGCAGAGATCCCTTGAGCAATGCTGAGCTCCTGCTGATCCAGGCATAGTCTGGGGCTGGTTTGGGCAAAGCTGGTTCAGGAGCAGTTCAGGAAGGAGCTTTCAGCAGGGCCAGTCCTTGTGGGTACCTGTATGTCAGGGTGGCTGTCACAGGAAGCCATCTGCCCTCTTCCTGCTGCCAACTATGTCACAAAGACAACTGCCCAGTGAAACAAGCACAAGGGATGTCCTGGACCTTTACTTGAAAGGCTGGAGAGGGGTAACAAGTGCCTTCCCCTGGGTGCTGTGTCCCCTTGCTGCTGGGTGCTGGCCTTGGGCAGCAGATGCAGAAGAGCTCTGTGTCCTGGTACCCTGCTGTGAGCTGGGGGCTGCCCAAGACCTGCACACGTTGCCCTGTCCTGCCCTTGGTGACTGTGGGATGGGTGAGTGCTGCTCCTGCCCCTTGCAGGGAGCAGAGTTGGCTTTTGCTGCTGTTTTCTCTGTGAGAGGTCCCTGAGAATCAGTGAGAGGTCAGACTGAGCCCTCTCCATACTCACAGGGTGCCTGGGACATGAGAAATACAGACTTTCCTCATTATAGCAAGACTGGTCAGCGTTTGGAAATGGAAGCTGAGCCTTTAGGAGCAGAGTAGCCAGCTGGAGACTTATAGTTGCCACCTCCTTTCCCACTTGCAAGGAGGGACTCAGCTTGGGTATCACCAACTTCCCACTTGCCAAAGACACCAGACACGTGGCAAAAGAGCAAAATAGCTTTACAAAGCTATTTTACCCCAGGTAAAATGGGCAAGGAGAGTCCACTGTGTCTGTGCCAGGAGGGGCAAACAGCAGCCTGGGGAGCAGCTCTGTCTGGGGTTACTGCCTGCAGTCTCTGAGGCCTCACTGCACTCAGGAACATGCCTGTACGTGCTCAGGAGTCTCCCATCGTTGTCAGCATCAGCTGTTCTTCTTCTTCTTCAATTTATCAACCCTTATATTTTAATTAACCTCATGAAATAGCTCTGGCACTGAACTCCAACACCCTTCTGCTTTCCTCACCAGTGGCTGTCTCAGACAGTGTATTGCCAAGGATGGAAGTCCCCAGCCACTGCTGCTGCCCATTGTAGCCCCTCCATCAGCCACCTGCCCCAACAGCTTCTGTGCTTGCAGCAAGGGCAAGAAATGCAGGCGTTGAGCTGGAAGCTGGGGCTCTGCAGGCAGAGCTGTTTGTTAGCTGTGCCAGCACATGAGGCTGCAGTGCTGTGTGTGTCTGTGGGTGCTGGGAAAAACTCTGCATGGAGGATCTCAGGACTGGCAAAAAGGTGCTTCTCTCCCTTTAGGGGAAGGAGAATGTGGGCTGCAGGGAGCAGGTCTGAAAACAAAAGCTACTGCTAATTGCCTGCAGCATCTCTGTGCTTAATGGAGAGGAGAATGGAGCTTGCTGCATTCCCTGGCTCCCTGCTCTGTGCAGGGCTGGACTCTGGGCCCTCGTGGCTGTGAGCTGAGTGCTGCTGTGGTGCCCTCAGTCTGTGTGAGCTGCAACAGGGCACAGCTTCAGGGCTGGCTGCTGCAGGAACCTCATCCCTGGCTGTGAAGAGCAGGAACAGCCTGCAGGAGCTGCAGCAGGGTTGACAGGTTGCTCCCTGCCCCAGGCTGTGAGCCCCAGTGCCACCATGTCAAACAGTGGCTCTGAGAGCTGATCCACATCCTCTGCCAGTGGTGCTGCCATTGGGATGATCCCAACCTTCGAGCCCTCTTGTTCTGCAGAGGGTTACAAACTGTGACCATGGAGCGCTGGTAGGTGCCCTTCCAGCCTGACTCTCTGTTGGGGTACCTGAGCTGAGCAGGAGTTTGAGCCAAGTGACGTGTTGGCTCATGTCACCTGTAATGTAGAAGAGGAACTTTCACTCTGTGAGGTCTGTGAGCTCCTGAGGGTCCTGCAAAGGCTGGGAAGTTTCATGCTCTTAGCAGGAGACTTCAAATCACTGTCTGCACGTTCACCTGGGGCTCTGCAGGTCAGACAGATGGAAATTACCCAGTTCTTGGTGGGAACTCAACGGCCAGTACTCTCGGGGCCTCCCTCCCATCACCCTCCCTTTGCATTGCAGGAACAGGACCTGCTCCCTCTCCCTTTCAGACAAACGTCTCAGCTGCACAGGATTCGCTTTCCAAAAGTAAGGATCATGCAGATAAAACGCCTCATAAAAGGCAGAAACCCTTAGAGCAGCGACCAGGCTGCAGCTTAGTCGAGTCATTCAGCCCAGCCAGGCTTCATCCCCTGAGCACCAGAGGCTGCCTGGGCTCTGTGCCGGGGCTCAGCCTGCCCTGTGCCTCCTCCTGCTGACCAGCCCGGGGCTTGCAGCCGAGCCTGCGGCCTGGGGAGAGGGGAAAAGAGCAAATGTTGCTTCTCTCTGTGAGGACAAAGTGTGATTGATCCCTCCTGGCTTGCTGCTGCTGGGACATGTGGCACAAGGGCAGAGCTGCAGCTTTCCATAGCAAGGCTACAACTGAGTCAAACAGCAGCTCATCACATCACAGAATGATAGAATCATAGAATCACAGCATGGTAAGGGCTGGAAGGGCCCTGCAGAGCTCATCCAGCCCCAGCCCCTGCTACAGCAGGTTCCCCTGGCTCAGGGGGCACAGGAACGTGTTGGAAACCTCCTGAGAAGGAGCCTCCACACCGTCCCTGGGCAGCCTGGGCCAGGGCTCCCTCCCCTCAGCACCAAAGGACTTGCTCCTGGCGTTTAAGGGGAACTGTTTGTGTTTCAGCTTCATCCCATCAGCCCTTGTCCTGTTGCTAGGTGCCATAGAAAAAAAAAAAGTGCTGCCCCAGCCTCCTGACACCCACCAGTGAGATATTTGTAACTATTAATGAGCTCCCCCCTCAGTCTCCTCTTTTCTAGACCTGTAGACTCGTTTCTAGCTCCCCAGGCTGGATCTCAGGGGATGTGTGTGTGTGACCTTTCTCTCTTCCCCATCTCCCCCATCACATAATCCACTTCATCCCCTGGTGCCAGGACTGTCTCCCTGCCAGCTCCACCGAGCCAGCGTTGCTCAGGGGTGAGCTGCCTCCTCCCACTGACATCAGCACCAGAGCCAGCCAAATCTAGAGCCTTGATCCCTCCAGCAGTGATCCTGCCCAGCAGACTAAACACAGGCTGGGTCACTCGGTGGCCAAGTCTCCTCTTAGCACCATCACCTTAACAACAACACCTCTCCTGTTTACACACATCTAACCAACGTGGATAAGCTTGTCTTGCTGAAAGCAGCTCAGGGGGCTGCCTGCTGTTACTGGGTCACACTGCAGGCCCAGCTGGGCTGGAGGTGTAGGCAGGACTGGCACAGGGTGGATGGGGTTGGGGACTCTGAGGCTGTAGCTGTTGTTTTAGCCCTGTGCTGAGTCTCAGCTCTGATCTGTGCCCTCCAGGCTGCCCTTGCAGAGTGGGATGTAGCTGTTGTGGGAGCGTTTTCCTTGGTTCCTGTTGTGTAAGCAGCTGGGCCGAGGTACTGCAGGTCCTTTTGTGGGCCTGGGGGTGGGTATAGGCCTGGGAGATGGACCTCTGATCTCAGCTCCTCAACACTGCAGTCTGCATGGGGCATGGTGTGTGGCTGAGGGGCTTGATGCCCACCAGACCTCCCTCCCACCCTCAGGCAGTGCCTCTGCTTTCTCAGCTCAGAATCACAGAATCATAGAGTAGTGGGGTTGGAAGAGACCTTTAGAGATCATCCAGTCCAACCCCCTGCAGAAGCAGCTGCCACCTAGATCAGATCATTCCCCTGTCTGTGGCCAGCTTGAGGAGAGTTAAATATGCAGCATCCCTTCACCAGTCTGGGGCAAATGACTTGCTGTGGCCCTGGAATCCTTTAACCTCTCCCCTAAATGACCTTATGTCCAGGGTATCTTACCTAGAACCAGTTGTTGGGAATGGAGATGTCTCTTGTCCCCAGGAGAGGGGGGTGGCAGCAGATGCTCCTGTCCTCTCAAGCCTTGCTCATGGGATCTGGCCCTGCCTGCTGTGCTGTAGGCAGCTCAACAAGTTGTGTGTTGTTTTCTCCAGCAGATCCCCCTCTCCAGAACATCCACAGCTTCCCACTGCCACACTTACCTTTTACTCTTGTTTCCCTCAGGGGTCCTGACGGCTGGAGAGCACAACTTTCCCTTCCAGTTCCTGCTGCCAGGTAGGACACACACAATCACACCATGAATCTGAAGGGCTGGGAGGGACCTGGAAAGATCACCCAGTGCAGCCCCCTGCCAGAGCAGCAGCACCTAGAGCAGGGCACACAGGGACTCATCCAGCTGGGTTGGGATGTCTCCAGAGAAGGAGCCTCCACAGCCCATCTGGGCAGCCTGTAAACCTTCCTGTAAGGCCTGGCTTTTGCAGCTCTCGAGCTGTGCTGAGCAGGACTCGGGCTGGATGGCAGAGGCAGGCTGGCAGCTTGGCCTGGGGACACCAGAGGGAGGGTAAGGTCAGCTACAGGCAGGAGAGGGATTCAGACAAGCAGCTGCCTCAGTGCTGGTGCAAAGCTGGGCCTGAGCTGTCGCTGACACCTCTGCAGTTGTGGCTCTGGGAGCTCTCGGGGTGTGTGCAGGGGTCTGGCCTGTGGCTACCCAAGCCATCCTGCACACAGTGTGCTCAGAGACACCTCTGCTTTGGAACCAGGGCTTACAGGGGATCCTTTCCATAGAGAGGTTGCAACAAGGTCTCCAAGTGTTCACCCCAGGTGTTTTTTGGGGGAATCCCATGTGCACTAAGGCACTTGCAGAGCCTCTCAGGTGAAAGAGAAGATGTGTAAAGGGACTATTTCCAGTTCAGGAACGCTGGGCCTGGCTCAGCCTTATGATCCTTTTCTCTCTCGATTCCAGCCTCTGCTCCTACATCATTTGAAGGTCCTTTTGGCAAGGTCCTCCACCAGGTGAAGGCTGTGATAGACACACCTCGCTTCTCCAAGGACTACAAGTGCAACAAGATCTTCTACGTTCTGTGTCCTCTCAACTTGAACGACATCCCTGACATTGAGGTGAGAACACTGAGGTGGCTGGGAAGTTCCAGGGCTCCTGTCTTTGTCCTGTGTGCTTAGATGACTCTCTGAGTGCAGAGCAGGACAAGCATTCCTGCTCTGTCCCACCTTGCCATCGGTCTCTGCTCCAAGTGACTTTTTCAACCCTTCTCTGTGTTGTTTTGAAAGGTTTGGGGGAATTTCCAGCCCTCAGAGGTGTTGGCCTATACCACCAAGTACTTGTAGGAGTTGCTTTGGAGGGAAGAACAACTAATGAGACAGCAAAACAGGGGGCTGGAGAAGTGAGACCCCTTGTTTGTGGCAGTGCTGTGTTGCTGGTTCTTTGTGTCCTTAGATTGGATATTGCTGCTGGCTTGTTTTGAATCTCTCTTCTGGGAGCCTCTCTGACTCTCTCCAGCTCACATCTCTGTCTTTCTGCCATCCTGCAGCAGCCCAACACCATGTCAATCACCAAGAAGTTCAACTACAAGCTTGTGAAAAGTGGCAACATTGTGCTGACGGCCACGTCGGATCTGAAGGGCTACACCGTGGGGCAGGTGATCCAGCTGCAAACCGCCATTGACAACAAGTCCGGCCGCGACACGGGGCCTGTGGTGGCCAGTCTGCTCCAGGTGAGCTTCCACAAGCCTCATTCTGCAGCTTCATACAATCACAGACTCATTTCAGCCCATGGAGTGCAGCCTCTGACCCAGCCCCATCACCCACCAGCCCATTGCCCTCAGTGCAACACCCCCCTGGCTCTGAAACCCCTCCAGGGACGGTGACTCCAGCAGCTCCCTGGGCAGCCCCTTCCAATGCCTCACAGCCCTGGCAGCAAATTCCTCCTCACATCCAGGCTGAACCTGCCCTGGTGCAACTTGAGGCTGTTTCCTCTTGTTCTGTTGCTTGTTACTGGGGAGAACAGACCCACCCCCTCCTGGCTGCAGCTGCCTTTCAGGTAGTTGTAGACAGTGAGAAGGTCTCCCCTGAGCCTTCGTTTCTCCAGGCTCAACAGCCCCAGATCCCTCAGCCCTTCCTCAGCTGAGATGTGCTCCAAACCCTTTCCTGGCTTGGCAGCTGCCTCTGGACCCTCTCCAGCACCTCAGTGTCCTTCTTGTAGAGAGGAGCCCAAAACTGGACACAGGATTCGAGGTGCAGCCTCACCAAAGCTGAGTCCAGGGAGATCAGCTCCCTGCTCCTGCTGCTGCTTCACCCCTCTGAGGCCTTTGTGACGCTGGGGCAGCTCTCACCAGTGAGCATCACTAGGAGATGGCAGCCAGAATCCAGACTTTTGGCTTCTGTGTTTCTGTCTGCCTTCCTGGGGAAAGAAGTGGTAGAACTTGTCTTGTTTCTACCATCCCAGTCTGTAATGGAGTGCAGGATGTAATGTGCACATTAGCTTTGTGCCTGTGCTTATTTAACAAAGCAGTTGGTGGGTTTGTGTGTCCTGACTTATGTTTGTGGGAGGCAGAAGACTCTCTACACCTCTGTGCTAGCTGTGTCCTCTCCTCTGCAGAAAGTGGCTTACAAATCCAAGCGCTGGATTTACGACCTGAGGACCATTGCAGAGGTGGAAGGCTCCGGGGTAAAGGCCTGGAAACACGCCGAGTGGAAGGAGCAGATCCTTGTGCCTGCACTGCCCCAGTCCATCCTGCAGGGCTGCAGCCTCATACACATCGACTACTACATCCAAGTGAGTGCAGCAGTGCTCCTGGGGAGCTGCTCTGGGCTCTGCTGCAGCTTCTCTGCTTCCCTTCTGGGTTTGAACCACAGAATCATTTGGTTGGAAAAGCCCCTGAAGCTGCTGCAGTCCCAGCCCTGGCCTCACCCTGCCCAGCCCAGCACTGACCCACAGCCCTCAGCACCTCAGCCCCACGGCTTTGGGATCCCTCCTGGGCTGGGCACTGCCCCAGCTCCCTGGGCAGCCTGGCACAGGGGCTGACACCCCTCTCAGGGAAACAGTTCTGCCTCAGCTCCAACCTCAACCTCCCCTGGGGCAACTTGAGCCCATTTCCTCTGAGCTCATGTGGGCAGCCCTCACAGGGCAATGTGTAACAAAGAGCATGCCACTGTTTTTCCTTCTCTTCCAGGTTTCTCTCAAGTCACCAGAGGTTTCAGTCACTCTGCCCATTTATATTGGCAACATTGCAGTGAACAGGGTGCCCCTGAGCCCGTCCCGCTCCGTGCAGCACATCCCGTCTGCCGTGGTGCCCAGCGCCCCGCCGGAGGAAGAGGAGGCTGCCAGCGGTTATCACCCCATGGACAATGTCTCCATCCCCACCAAAAGCCATTCCCAGCAGCAGCCTTTTAGCTATGCCCCAGGACTGAGCTTCCAGGAGATCAGGGTGGACTCAGAGCAGACGGGCTCCCCCAGCCACCCCACGCTCTGCCTGTCCACGGGAGCCACCGTCCCCTACTACGCCGAGGGCACCGTGGTGCCCGTGCCCACAGCCAGCTCCCTCATCCTGCCTCCTGAGTACAGCACCTGGGGATACCCCTATGGTGAGCTCCTGAGGGCTGCCAGCCTGCCCAGAGTCTGCTGGCAGGGAACTGGAGGGGGGAAACAGGGACATCAGGCTGCCCTGGGGATCCTGAGATCTCTGCTCCCTTCAGCCTCCCAGCTGTAACAGCCGACTGTCTGTTCCCACGTCTGTGCTCCTGCCTGCCCTGGGCTCAGCCTGAGAGGAACTCCCTGTTCTTAAATGAGCTTTCAGCCTCCCACTGATAGAAGAACTTCTTGGCTTGTGGTGAGACTGGTGGGAGCAGAGCCAGGAAAATGATGTCACTGGAATCTTCTGTCTGCCTTGGAGTGGGTCTGCAGCTGGGCTGGAGACACAAGCTGTGGGGGTGGGAGCTGAGAGACTGTCCAGGCTGGGAAAAGCTTGGGGAAATCCCAGTGTGCAGGGTTCCTGGAGTCATACTTGTCCCAGGCAGCTGGGGTGGCAGGAGCCAGCAGTGTCTGTCAGCTCAGTCCTGCCCAAACCACCCCAGCACTGGGACAATGAGACGCTCAGTCTGTCCCTCAGCCCCAGCCTGGGCACAGGCAGCACAGCTCAGCTGTGATCTGGAGGTGCTGGAGTACAGGAGGATGCTGGGGAAAGAAGGGGAGGAACAGGGGTTTGAGGTGTTGATTTTAACCCCTGTAGACATCAGGCCAGGGCTGGGACTGGCTGACTCCAACTCTGCACGTGCACATTGTGTTTGATTGGGGCAGGGTGTAGGGCCCTGTGTGCACAGCCCGTGTGCTTGACCCTGCACAAGTCACATAGCTCAGGCTGAGGGGAACCTTCCACACACCCACCATAACCTCTCTTATCCTTTCTTTCCCCCACAGAGGCTCCTCCATCCTACGAGCAGAGCTGCAGCAGTGCCAACTCCAGCATCAGCAATGGCAACTAGCCCCCCCTGCTCTGAGCCCCCTGGCACTGCCCCAGGCGCCGTGGGTCACCTGCCACCTGCACTCTGGTACAGCACAAGGCGTCTCTTGAACTCTCTGGCTGCTTGGTGGGGGAAATGGCACATCCCAGCTTGGGCTTCTTAAGTCTCTTTCTAGGGAGGTGGTAGGGAGGGGGGGTGGGAACCAAAAAAGGGCAGCCAGAGCAGCCTGTGTGGGTGTGTAGGAGAGGTGTGGGAAAACAAACCACCTCCTGCTGCTGCATCAAGTGCTGGGGAGCTGCTGTTGCCCCAGGGGTGCCATGTGCAGCAGCCTGAGCTGCTGTTCCCCCAGGGGTGCCCCGTGCAGCAGCCTGAGCTGCTGTTGCCCCAGGGGTGCCATGTGCAGCAGCCTGAGCTGCTGTTGCCCCAGGGGTGCCCCGTGCAGCAGCCTGAGCTGCTGTTGCCCCAGGAGTGCCCCCGTGCAGCAGCCTCCCATCCAAGTACTGTAGCCAACACTAACTGCTTTACTATCAAAGCACCTCTGATGCCTTACCTGAAGTGCTCCTGACTTGGCATGTCTCCACTGTGGGCAAAGGCTGGGCTGTGTGGACTTTCTCTTCTCTCTTAGGGGCCACATGCTCTCCCAAACTGGTTTTGGCCCTTTCTCCTTGTCCTTGTAGGGCCTCAGGGCAGCTGAAACGGGAAGTTTCTTGGAGTAAGCGGGTTTGGAAGGTCAGGGTCTCTTGAAAAGCCAAAAGCACAAGCCCTCACTGTAGCTGTGTTGTGGGGTGAGTGAGCAGCAGCCTTTGGCCCTGCAGTGGGCTGCAGCACTGGCTGTGTGCTGGGAGCAGAGCAGGCCCTGGCTCAGGGAGCTCGGGGAAGCTCACAGCTGAAGAGGCCCCGGTGAGGTATGGAGGGAGAGCCCGGTGTCACCATGGCCTTTCTCAGCAAAGGAGCTTCTCTGTGCAAAGCCCTGTGGGACAGGGTCCTTCCTCACTGGCTGCTCCACCACAGCACCCAGCTTGAGCAGCCTGAGTCAGTCCACAGGCCCCAGTGTCCCATGTGCCCCCTCTGCCCACTCCCACAGGGTGCCCCCTCCATCCTGGTTGCCTGCTGTGGGCCACAGTTCTGTGACAATCAAGTTACAAAAGTCTGTCCAATGCTACCTCTGAGTCTGCCCCAGGGCCCTGTGTGTGGCAGCCCTTCCCTCAGGGCTCAGCCCTGTGTGTGGCAGTGGTGTGTGTGCTCCCAGGCAGCATGGGAGGGTGCCTGGCCCAGGGGCTGCTCAGCCTGGGGGGTGCTGGACCTGGATACGCAGCCCAGGGGTGCTGGGCCTGGGGGCTGCCCTCCCCATGAGCCACTGCTGCTCTCCTGAGCTGCCTCTCGAGCCACAGCAGGATGCAGAAGTGAGTGAGTAAGTGAGTGAGTGAGCACAAAGTGCTGCTGCTCATCCTCAGCCTTTGCTGGTCCTGCTGGGTTTGGGGGAAGGAGCTGCTGGATGTCAACCAACATTTTTCCTTTGTGCTTCCCCTTCACCCCTGCTCCTTGTTCAGCTTCTTTAGTATTGACTGCTCAAGCTGAGGAAAACCCAAAGCTGATAGTGAAGAGCCACAGGAATCCAGCTACAGCTGAAACTGTGGCCTGCAGACCTTGGGGCACTGTCCCCTGTGGGCACTGTCCCCAGGCTGCCTCACACTGGGCAGGGCAATACCCACCCAACACCCCTCAGAGCACTGCAGCCTCTGCCTCCCCATCCCAGCCCTGGGCTGCACACCACTGGCAGGCAGCTGGGCACAAAGCCCTGCTTTGCACTCTTTCTTTGCAAAGGCTTTTGATTTGATTAGGGTTTGATTAGGGGTTTTGGGTGAGTGCTGAGCTGCTTTGGGGGTAGTGCAGAGCAGGTGCCGTGCTGGGCAGCGCTGGCACCACCCTCTCCCATGCCCATGGACCCAGAATATCTATCTATCTATCTATATATATATATGAGATGAAGTTTTGTTTTTAATGATTGAATTCATAAAGACACATTTTAATGCTGTATTTAATAAATTATTCTAAGAGAAATGCTGTGCTGCTTCATCCATTGCCAGAGCCTGTTCCATCTGCCTCTCCATGCCCAGCCCAGCCCCCTCCTCGCTGCTTCCTCACTGAGCAAAGCAACTTTCACTCCCACCAGGAAGGATGGTGGCTTCTGCCAGGGCAGCTCCAGGAGAGGGAGCACAGTGCAGCCTGACCATGGTGCAGATAGCTGGAGGGAGTTTGGTGCTGTGTGAGCTTAGCTCAGCTCTGCTGCTTCCCCAGCCTGGTGTCCCGCTGCCTCGCTGGCCCTGTTGGTCATGGTTTGGCCCAGGGCTTTTGGGCAGTGCTCTGCCCTGACTGGACAGTGGACTCTGCCTTCAGGATGGAGCTGCAAAAGCCAAGATCTGACTGCAAGGGCTGGAGAGGCTTGTGCTTTCTCCTAAAGAACTGGAAGAAGGCTCCTCCCCAAATGCCCAGTTTCGTGATGCCATGGCTGAAGCATGTAGGTGTCCCCTAAGTGTCATCATCCCAAGTAGCCTGAGGTGTGACTTGTGTCTCAGACACAAGGCTCCTTCACTCTCTGCTCAGCCTGTGCTTCTGCCCAGCTTTCATGATGTAACTCCACTGGCTGGTGGTCTGTGCCTGCCATGAAGGGCTTTCCTGACACACAGAGCTCAGCCAGGTGCTTGTTCAGTTGTAACACTACAGCTCTTCCCCATCCTCTTCCTCTCCCTCCTGGTTGCTTGGGTCTGTTTTCCCTTGCTCACCCTGTAGCAGCTCCTGTGGCCCATCCCTGCTGTCAGCAGTAGGTGTCTCTTCTTCCAGGCCTCAACCCAAATCCTTTCCACATCTCTGGAATGATCCCTGTGAGCTGCCAGTGCTTCTGGATGTGCTGGGCTGGGCTACAGGGAGAGGCAGCCTGGGCTGGGACTGGGTTCCTGGTTCTTTGTTCTCCATTCCTGGAGCTGAGCTGCTGGGGACGTGCCCAGTGCATGTTTCTTGTCTGGAAAACTCAGACACTGCTTGGTTACTGTGACCCCTTTCTCCCAAACTGTGTTTGATGCAGTCTGGTCCTGCAGCACCTCTTGCCACACATGGAGAGTCCACATTGGAAAGCAAAGCAGCAGGTGGGCAAAACTGCCCTGGGGAGGAATGGCCGTCCCCACGGGCTGCTGGAGAGGGAGCAAGAAGGAGCCAGACCTCCTTCTGGTGGTCCTTGTTCTTTTCGATGCCTGGGCTGGCATCCAGACTCTGCCAGCCCTGTAAGGTGACTCTGGCCAGGCTGCAGCAGGGAGTCACCCTGAGTGTGTCCCTGTCTCTTGTGCAGGAGGGCAGAAATACCCAGGGGAGTGCTGCTGGCCCTCAGCCCTGCCTGAGCCCCACGGTGCTGGGCAATCAAAACCTGACACGAAGAGACTGGTTTGTGTTTCACAGACCCCTTTGGAATGGCCCAGGACTGCAGGATGGACAACTCAGTCCAGCTCTCCTTAAGCCTCCCCCTAGCTGTGACCTCAGGGTGCCCTGGTGAGTGTGCTGGTGAGGACATATCTCCAATACTGTGCTCAGTGCTGGGCC